>JAXLNO010004547.1:0-75537 GCA_038087875.1 Malacoraja senta
ATGTTCAGGCAGCACAAAGGTGCAGATATATCACTCTGCAATTTTCCCGTCTTATATAATTGCCTCTACCCCAATATTTCTTATTTCTTGTGCTTCATATGACATACAAATTCACGGTGGGGTAGCAGTAGAATTGCTGCCTTACAGCACTTGCAGTGGTGGAGACCCGGGTACAAGAGTCAAGAGTGTTTTATTGGCATGTGTCCCAGATAGAACAATGACATTCTTACTTGATGCAGCACAACAGAATATATAATCATAATAAATAATATAACAAAACTCAAGCAAACAAACAATATCAGTGCAATAATACTAATAATAGTCTACTGTAGTCTATCGTAGTTCATAGCTCATAGTTCATACCTCAAATTGTGCTTCTGATTTTCTTTTTTTGTCTTTTTGGAAGGAATTCTGTCCCTGATTTGTGTATTGGTCTTTATAACTTATTTTTTTTAATTCTGATTATATGTTTCCTATAAATCTCTGTAAGGTGTCCTTGAGACCTCGGTATAAGGCGCCCGTAAATAAAATTCATTATTATTATTATTATAGCTTATGAAGTTTTAGTGTTTAATAGCCCGATGGTTGTAGGGAAGAAGCTGTTCCTGAATCTGGACATTACAGTTCTCAGGCTCCTGTACCTTCTCGGGTGCTGTCTGTACGGAGTTTGTACGTTCTCCCTGTGACCTGCGAGGGTTTTCTCCGAGTTCTTCGGTTTCCTCCCACACTCCAAAGACGTACAGGTTTGTAGGTTAACTGGCTTGGTAAATGTAAAAAAAATCCCCCCTAGTGTGTGTAGGATAGTGTTAATGTGCGGGTATCGCTGGTTGGCGCGGACCTGGTGGGCCGAAGGGCTCTGTATCTCTAAACTAAACAACTAAACTAAACTAAATATAAATCATCCACTAAATGAGTGAAACCAGCCTGACTGGAGCTTAATTATTTTATCTGTAATCACTTGTACAGCACTTCAGACATTTAAATGTACTTGGCAAGCACACTGAAGGCACTGAATTTTCACTTAACACCGCACTTGAGAGGATTGTATTTGGTTATAGATCAAAGAGAGCTCAATGCTTTCCCATCTCCACACTTCATCCAAAGATAGACACAAAATGCTGGAGTAACTCAGTGGGACAGGCAGCATCTCCGGAGAGCAGGAATGGGTGACGTTTCGGGTCGAGACCCTTCTTCAGCCTCAATCAGAAAGCATCAGCTATTCCTTCTCTCCAGAGATGCTGCCTAAACCACTAAGTTACTCCAGCATTTTTGTCTATCTGTTTGGATGTACTCATAAGGTCATGTGATAGGAGCAGAATTAGGCCATTTAGCCCATCTAGTCTACTCCGCCATTCAATCATAGCTGATCTATCTCTTCCTCCTAACCCCATTCTCCTGCCTTCTCCCCATAACCCAACTCCCATACTAATCAAGGATGGATATCTATCTCTGCCTTAAATATATCCACTGACTTTTCCTCCACAGCCTCCTGTGGCAAAGAATTCCACAGATTCACCACCCTCTGATGAAAGGGTGTACCGTATGTACTGTGCTTGGATTTTGAGGTATTTTGGCGACGTGCACAAGAAATTGTAATATAATTTGGACAGAGAATTGTTCAACAGAGCAAGGATAAACGAGTCCTTTTTTGGTCAAAAGTCTAAATAGTGTGTTATCTCAGGGACTGGTGCTCAGCGCCCATCTCACCATGAGTTGTATTGAAGAGAACAAAATGTGATATTGCTAAAGGGCCTGTCCCACTTTCACAACTTAATTCATGACCTCTGCCGAGGTTGCCCTTGACTCATACTCGCAGCATGGTCGTCACGAGATCATAGGAGGTCGTAGGTTGCTCGTAGGTAGGTCGTGATGCTAGTCGTAGGTACTCTTGGCATCAAGTAGGTTGCGCCGTTTTTTCTAGCCTGATGAAAAATGTCCACAAGTAAAAAAGGTCGTGAATTAGGTCGTGAAAGTGGGACAGGCCCTTGACACAGACTTATACCCTGGGCAGAGGATTGTAAACTAGAGTGTCCCTCCCCTCCCCACATTAGGTCCCCCTTTGTTCTCCCACTGTGCCTCATGGCGATCCCCCCACACTGTGTCCCCACCGTCCCTCACGGCGGTCGCCCCATGCCATTTTCTTCCCCACCACCCCTCCCCCTCACGTTCATCAACCATTAATCGTGGGTCGATCGCAAGACCCCCCCCCCACCCGCCGCCGCCGCCGAGACTCCCATCACCACCGCCGCCGAGACTCCCATCACCACCGCCGAGACTCCCATCGCCACCGAGGCTCCCATTACCACTGCCGAGGCTCCCATCGCCACTGAGGCTCCCATCGCCACCGAGCTTCCCCTGGCTCTGAGGCTCCCGTAGCTGCCGAGGCCCCACCGCCGTCGACGGGACCTGGTGAAGGTCAACAGGGTGATAGATGGAGGTTGATGCTGCAGCAAGATCTAAGATTGTCCAAGGGTTGAAAATTTGGTGAGTTGAGAAATTGGGATATTCAAAAGAGTGGGAAGGAATTGCAGATGCTGGTTCAAACCAAAGATAAACACAAAAAGCTGGAGTAACTCAGCAGGTCAGACAGCATCTCTGGAGAAAAGGAATAGGTGATGTTCGGGTCGAGACCCATCTTCAGACTCTTTCAAACTTCCGTCTGAAGAAGGATCTCGATCCAAAATGTCACCTATTCCTTTTCTCCAGAGATGCCGTCTGACCCGCTGAGTTACTCCAGCTTTTTGTGACTATCTTCGATTTGAGTTAGTCATCTGCAGTTAGAGAAAGTTAGATTTAGCTCTTAGGACACGGAATCAAGGGATATGAAGTGAAAGCAGGAACAGGGTACTGATTTTGGATGATCAGCCATAATCATATTGAATGGCAGTGCTGGCTCGAAGGGCCGAATGGCCTACTCCTGTGCCTATTGTCTATGTTTCTATGAGAGAACTGGTGTAAAAATGACTTGCAATCAGATGATGGCCTGGGTGAGACTATACTACAGAAAGACACATTGCTGGAGTAACTAACCTGTAGGTCAGGCAGTGTACCTGGAGAACATGGATAGATGATGTTTCGGGTTGGAACCCTTCTTCAAACTGATTGTTGGGGGTGGGTGGGGGGGGGGAGGAGGGAAGAAAGAGACCTGAAATGTCCCTCCATGTTCTCCAGGGATGCTGCCTGACCTGCTGAGTTACTCCAACATAGTCATACAGCGTGGAAACAGGCCCTTCAGCCCAACTTGCCCACACCGACCAACATGTCCCATCTACACAAGTACCACCTGGCAGCGTTTGGTCCATATCCCTCGAACCTGTCCTATCCATGTACCTGTCTAATTATGTCTTAAAGATTGCTGTCTTAAAGCACTTTGCCCCTTTTTTTGGGTAAACGTGCATCTGCAGTTCCTTGAGATTATACCATAGTCAACATTTACAATTATCCTTGTCTAAAACCTTGCAAAAGGAATTCAATAAAAATTCACTACCCCGCTTCTTGGGTGATGGGCCCATTATAATGGAGTGAGTGGGCTGTTGTTATCGAGACCATGAAGAATGAGAGGAGACCTTATGGAGACATAAAAATACTTGGTAGGTTTGACAGTGTTAGAAGTGTTTGCAGATGGCATAGTTTCTGTAATTATAAGTCTCATTCAACATGAGAGTTTAGATATTTATGACGGAGAATTTTTGTTCGCATGGAAGCTGATGATTTCTTTGTAATGCTCTAGTTCAGAGTTGTGGAGTCTGTAAGGGAGTTCTAAAGAGATTAGAGTGCTACAGTGTGGAAATGGGCCTCTCAGCCCAACTTGCCCACACCGACCAACATGTCCCACCTACACTAATCCCACCTGTCCGCGTTTGGCCCATATCCCTCCAAACCTGCCCTAATTATGTACCTGTTCAAATGTTTCTGACACGTTGCAACACTACCACCCTCAACTACCTCCTCTGGCAGCTCGTTCCATACACCCACCATCCTTTGTGTGGAAAAAGTTACCCCTCGGGTTACGATTAAATCGTTCCCCCTTCACCTTAAACATAAGTCCTCTGGTTCTCGATTCCCCTACTCTAGGCAAGTTTAGAGGGATATGGGCCAAACACAGGCAGGTTGGGACTGGTGTTGATGGGGCATGTTGGTCGGTGTGGGCAAGTTGTGCCAAAGGGCCTGTTTCCAAACTGCATGACTCTCTATGACTCTATACAGTTACGGCTGAGGCCATTTGGCCTGTCGAGTCTGTACTGGTTCCGTGCGGGAATGATCCTACTCTCCCGACATCCCTCCATAACCCCTACTTTCATTCTAAGTATTTGTCCAGCTCCCTCTTTAAGGACATAACTGGCATCTGCAGAATGCTTCACTACTGAAGCAAGTGAGGAGACTGGTGTTTACATGGTGACTACAAATCTCTTCCATCTGTTTCTGGTTTTGGAATGCTTGGCATGCGTTACAGCCATGTCACCTGTGTCGTGGCCCTCGCAGCACCGGCACTTGTCCACAAGCCACACGCGGTTAGGCACAGCTTGTTCCCCCAAAGGAAGCCATGTTCCTTGCATTGTAAACTGCGGCTAGATGGTGTGTCCAGCATTTTGAAGCCAAAGGAGTCTCAGAATACATTGTCCAGTCTAACCAAGCAATGTTTGGTGTTGTATCCTGTTTAGTTTTCATTTAGTTTAGAGAAACAGCACGGAAACAGGCCCTTCAGCCTACTGAGTCCACGCCGACCAGTGATTCCCCGCGCATTAACACTACCTTATGCACACTAGGGACAGTTTTATTACATTTATTAGACTAAGTGGGACGCGTTGGGGACTGGTCCCCCAACGCAATATTCCACCTCTTCACCAATTCCAATATTGCTGGCCAGTGGGGGGGGTGGGGTTTTCTGGAACGCTAGTATGGGTGTTGTGAGCCGAAGGGACTGGTTTCCAGAGGGCTAGTATGGACATTGTGGGCCGAATGGATTCTTGGGCTGGCAGCTCAGTCACTCAAGCCTGATGGGCTGGCAGCTCAGTCACTCAGGCCTGGTGGGCTGGCAGCTCAGAAACTGCCAGAAATTCTGCCCAAAACAGGCGAGAGACTCTGTGAGAGAGAAGGGGGAGAGAGTGGAGAATAGATTTTAGATATTTTTCATCTTTTTCTGCAGATCACAGCCATGAAGGAGGAAAGTCTATCCTGGCCTGGATCTCACAGGGAGCAAATGAAGGGAGGGAGAAAAATAATGGGATGAGGTTTAATACTTGCAGGGGGATACTTACTGATGGGCCAAAGGGACTCCTGGGCTAGTACAGGCCTGATGAGCCGAATGGGCTCTTTAAAAAAAAATCTGAGCGAAATCTCTGTGAAAGGCACTTTTTCTGGACATTTCCTGGCCTGGCACGAACCTTTTGGGCCAAAATGCTCCTCGTGGGCTAATACAGGCATTTTGGGCAAAAGGGGCTGGTTTCTCAGCTAATAGGGGCCTTGTGGGCTGAAATGAGTGGTTTCGGGCAGGCCAAACAACTCATTTCATTTCATTTCCAATTGCATTGCAGTTTCATGCACAGGGTAGGCCGAATAGCTCATTGCATTTTTTTTAATTACATTTTTTTTTTTATTTATTAGAAGTACATTACATTACAACCACATACATTAGTACTCGTCACTTATGTCTTCTTACAATTAATGTACTCCATTTGTTTTTTACACTAGTAAAAGGAAAGGATAAGATTGAAAGAAAGAAGAAAGTGAAGGAAAAAGTGAGAGTGTAGAAAATATGACAAGAAAGAACGAAGACCCTATAAGAACAAAATTAAAACCAAAAGAAAAAGAGTTAAGAAATAGACCCTAGAAAAGAAGGAGAAAGAGAAAGAGGAAAAAGAGTGAAACAAATAGTTTTTATGAGCATTACGCAAATGGGACATACCAACTCTCCAACTATCATCCCCCATTACCTGACCTAAATTTTTTTTAAGGTACCTTTGCACCCTATATTTGTAATAATTCTATAAATGCAGACCACATCAGGTGGAAGTGATCTGGTTTACCTGCTAGGAGGAGTCTTATCTCTTCTAGGTGTAATGTTTCAGAAGGCTTTCGACAAGGTACCACATAAGAGATTAGGATACAAACTTAAATCACACGGTATTGGGGGTTCAGTATTGATGTGGATAGAGAACTGGCTGGCAAACAGGAAGCAAAGAGTAGGAGTAAACGGGTCCTTTTCACAATGGCAGGCAGTGACTAGTGGGGTACCGCAAGGCTCAGTGCTGGGACCCCAGCTATTTACAATTTATATTAATGATCTGGACGAGGGAATTGAAAGCAACATCTCCAAGTTTGCGGATGACACTAAGCTGGGGGGCAGTGTTAGCTGTGAGGAGGATGCTCGGAGACTGCAAGGTGACTTGGATAGGCTGGGTGAGTGGGCAAATGTTTGGCAGATGCAGTATAATGTGGATAAATGTGAGGTTATCCACTTTGGTGGCAAAAACGGGAAGGCAGACTATTATCTAAATGGTGGCCGATTAGGAAATGGGGAGATGCAGCGAGACCTGGGTGTCATGGTACACCAGTCATTGAAAGTAGGCATGCAGGTGCAGCAGGCAGTGAAGAAAGCGAATGGTATGTTGGCCTTCATAGCAAGAGGATTTGAGTATAGGAGCAGGGAGGTTCTACTGCAGTTGTACAGGGTCTTGGTGAGACCACACCTGGAGTATTGCGTACAGTTTTGGTCTCCAAATCTGAGGAAGGACATTATAGCCATAGAGGGAGTGCAAAGAAGGTTCACCAGACTGATTCCTGGGATGTCAGGACTTTCATATGAAGAAAGACTGGATAGACTTGGCTTATACTCGCTAGAATTTAGGAGATTGAGAGGGGATCTTATAGAAACGTACAAAATTCTTATGGGGTTGGACAGGCTAGATGCAGGAAGATTGTTCCCGATGTTGGGGAAGTCCAGGACAAGGGGTCACAGCTTAAGGATAAGGGGGAAATCCTTTAAGACCGAGATGAGGAAAAACTTTTTCACACAGAGAGTGGTGAATCTCTGGAACTCTCTGCCACAGAGGGTAGTTGAGGCCAGTTCATTGGCTATATTTAAGAGGGAGTTAGATGTGGCCCTTGTGGCTAAAGGGATCAGGGGGTATGGAGAGAAGGCAGGTACGGGATACTGAGTTGGATGATCAGCCATGATCATATTGAATGGCGGTGCAGGCTCGAAGGGCCGAATGGCCTACTCCTGCACCTATTTTCTATGTATCTATGTAGCTATGTTTCGAACATATTTGAAATCCACATGTTTATAGTTGGTATTGGAGCCTTCTTCCAAAATTTTAGGATTAGCTTTTTTCCAGTTATTAACCCATAGTCTATTAGTTTCTTTTGAAACACATTTAGTTCTGGACCATCTTCCGTTATTCCGAAGATAATCCATTCTGCTTTGGGTATCAGTTTTATTTTAAATAATTTTGTAAAGATTTCGAAAATGTCATCCCAAAATTTTTGAATTTTTGTACAGAAAACAAATGAGTGCGCTATAGTAGCTTCTTCGGATTGACATTTATCACAAATAGATGATACATTTGGGAAAATTTTATGGATTTTAGTTTTGGAATAATATAATCGATGTAAAATTTTAAATTGTATTAAAGTGTGTCTTACATTAATCGAACATTTATGCACGTTTAATAAGTGTTCATTCCAACTTTCCTTTGAAATTTTAATAGCTAACTCTTGCTCCCAGTCTCTTCTGATACCCTCCGTAGATGGTATTTGTACATTTAAGATAATATTATACAAATATGATATTAAGTTTGCTGATTCAGCTTTTATCTGCATTGCCTCATCCAATACATCTGCTGGGTTATTGTAATGATCTTTTGTATATTTTTTCAAATAGTTGCATATTTGAAAATATTTAAAATATTGATTATTTCCGAGTTTATATTTTTTTTGTAATTGTTGAAATGAAAGTAATTTTCCAGTTTCATACAAGTCACCGAACGTTTTAATTCCTAGTCTATCCCAATGTGTAAAAGCTTTATCTATAATAGAGGGATTAAACAAAGGGTTATTAACTATGGGTAATAAAAGTGATAAATTTCTTAATTTTAATTTTGTTTTATTTGTTTCCAAATTCGGATTGTACTATGAATAATTGGGTTCTTATTATAATTTATATTATTCAGTTTCATTGGAGAGAGGAGGATCGCTCCAATGTTACCAGAGGAGCAATCCTCTTTCTCCATTACAATCCAGTCCACTTGCTGGGCGGAGTTATCCATCAGTTGAATCATATTTTTAATATTTACTGACCAATAATAATACATAAAATTAGGTAGTGCTAAACCCCCTAATACTTTAGGTTTATTCAGATGAGTTTTTTGTATTCTATGTGATTTATAGTCCCATATAAAATGAGTGATATCTGAGGAGTTTTTTAAAAAACTTCTTTGGTAAGTATATAGGAATCGATTGAAATAGGTATAAAATTTGTGGTAGAAAGATCATTTTTATTGCATTTATTCGGCCTATTAAAGACATCGGGAGCGTTTTCCAGAATTTAATTAGTGTGTTTAATTTATTAAGTAGGGGATCAAAATTTGCCTTAAACATACCTTGATATGTTCTAGTAATTTCGATTCCCAAGTATTTAAATTTTTCTGTAGCTATTTTAAAAGGGAATTTTAAAAGATGTGTTGAATCTTTCGGTTTTATTGACATAATTTCACTTTTATTCCAATTTATTCTATATCCAGAAAAAGATCCAAAGTCTTCAATTAAATTTAATATATTTGGTATAGTGATTTGAGGTTTTGTAATGTACAGTAATATATCATCCGCGTATAAAGATATTTTATTATATGAATCTTTAGTATTATATCCATGGATATCAGGGTGTATTCTAATTTTTTCTGCTAGCGGTTCAATAATGAGAGCAAACAGCTGTGGTGATAATGAGCATCCTTGTCTATTTCCCCTTGATAGTTGGAATTTCGAGGATAATATGTTATTAGTTAATATTCTAGCTGTAGGTTTATTATATAGTAATTTGATCCATAGAATAAAGTTCTCTTCCAGTTGGAATTTTTGTAATACTTTATCCATATAATTCCATTCTACTTGGTCAAATGCTTTTTCAGCATCCAGCGAAATAATTGATAATTCTTGATCTTCAGATTTGTGTGAGTGCATTATGTTGAATAAACGTCTCATATTGTTAGATGAGTATCTCTTAGGGATAAACCCCGTCTGATCTGGGTTTATTAATTTACTAATGTATTTACTTAATCTTCTAGCTAATGTTTTCGCTAATATTTTTTGATCTGTGTTTAACAATGCTATAGCTCTATATGAACCCAGTTCTTCTAAATCTTTGCCTTTCTTAAGTATTAGTGTAATCGTGGATTCCGCTAATGTATCAGGTAGTATTTGTTTTTTAAAAGCATATTGGTACATTTTTTGTAATCTTGGTATTATTTTATCATAAAAGCTTTTATAAAATTCATTAGTAAATCCATCAGGACCTGGTGTTTTCCCATTCTTTAGTGAGTTTATTGTATCTTCTAATTCCTTAATTGAAATTTGTGCACCTAATTCCTCTTGTTCTTCAGCTCTAACTTTGGAAGATTACAATTATCCAAAAACTTTGTGATATTATTGGAATCAATTGTCGTTTTAGATGTATACAAATTCTCATAAAATTGCGCCAATCTTTTATTAATATCCTTCGGTGTTGTTAATAATTCCCCTTTATCTGATTTAATCTATGGGATAGTATGTTCCTTTTCTCGTTTTTTTAGCTGGCGAGCCAAAAGTTTATGCGGTTTATCCCCAAATTCAAAGTGCTCTTGTTTTGTTTATTTGAAAAAGTCTTATAAGTTTGGCAGATAATAATTTATTTAATTTAAATTTCAAAAATATTATTTTATTATGTTTATCTATTGATGGATCTTTAGCATTATCTATATCCATTTGTCTAATAAGTTCTTCTAACTGTCTTTGTTCATTCTTATTCTTTTTATTTTGAAAAGCTTGATATGAAATTATAATACCCCTAATGTATGCTTTAAAAGATTCCCATAATACAGTAGACGATATATCTGGAGTATCATTTATTTGAAAAAATGCATCCATTTGTTCTTTTAAATATATACTCGCTTGTGGATCTTTTAGAATTTGAGAATTAAATCTCCAAAACGATTTATTCTTAAACATTCCTTCCAGTTTTAAAAAGAAAGTTAGTGGAGAATGGTCTGAAATCGAATTTGTGTGGTATGTTGGGTTAAATGTTTGAGGGATTAATTTTGTATCCAGCAGGAAGTAAGCTCATTGCATTTTCATTTCACTTCTATTGCCATTGCAGTTTCAAACACAGGGCAGGCCAAGCCAAACAGCTGATTGCATTTTCACTTCATTTCCATTGCCATTGCACTTTCAAGCACACGGCAGGCTCAAGCCAAACAGCTGATTGCATTTTCACTTCATTTCCATTGCCATTGTACTTTCAAGCACAGGGCAGGCTGAAGCCAAACAGCTGATTGCATTTTTACTTCATTTCCATTGATATTGCACTTTTAAGCACAGGGCAGGCTCAAGCCAAACAGCTGATTGCATTTTCACTACATTTCCATTCCCATTGCAGTTTCAAGCACAGGGCAGGCCCAAGCCAAACAGCTCATTGCATTTTCACTTCATTTCCATTGCCATTGCAGTTTCAAGCACAGGGCAGGCCAAACAACTAATTTCATTTTCATTAAGGGCTATCAAATCATTTATTCAAGTACATTGCATACTCACAGTGTTCTGTAGTTTCCCAGCTCAGAGAGTCGTGACCTCTCCCTCGCCATCTTGCAGACAGACTGAGCCACGCCCACAGTTCTGGGTTTTATAGTCCCTTCCCCCCTCCCACCGGAAAGGGCGTGGCCTTCATGGCAGTGATTGACAGTAGAGGGAATCGCAAGATTTTTTAAACACTAATGTCTTTTATTTTTAATCGATGGGAAAAATTCTCGGGGCCTGCGCAGCGGAGGAGGACTCTGAGTAAGATGGCCAAAAAATCACAGCCATATGTGGTAGCGTTTTTTCTAAAATCAAAGCACAGTGCAAACAGGAAGTGGTCAAGATGAGACTTTTAATTATATAGATACCAAGCCAATTAACCTGCAGACCTGCACGTCTTTGGAGTGTGGGAGGAAACTGAAGATCTCAAAGAAAATCCACGCAGGTCACAGGGAGAACATACGAACTCTGTACAGACAGTATCTGTAGTCAGGATCGAACCCGGGTCTCTGGTGCTGTGAGGCAGCAACTCTACCTTGCGCCATGGAGCAAGATCTGAGATTGTCCAAGGGTAGAAAATTTGTTGAGTTGAGAAATTGGGACGCATTGATATTCAAAAGTGTAGGAAGGAACTGCAGATGCTGGTTCAAACCGAGCATAGGCACAAAAAGCTGGAGAAACTCATTGGGTCAGACAGTATCTCTGGAGAAAAGGACTGTTGTCGCGGACAGAGTAGTGAGGGCTAATAACTAGTAAATAAGGATGTGGATTGTGCTAATGTGGTGACTGGGAACCGCAGACAAAGCCTAAAAGTAGAGACATGGAATGCAGCAGTTTTCTGTTGGACACCCAAGTTTCAGGAACGGTGGCACAGCAGTAGAGTTGCTGCCTTACAGCGAATGAAGCACCAGAGACCCGGGTTCGATCCCGATTACGGGTGCTGTCTGTATGGAGTTTGTACATTCTCCACGTGACCTGCGTGGGTTTTCTCTGAGATCTTCAGATTCCTCCCACACTCCAAAGACGTACAGGTTTGTAGGTTACTTGGCTTGGTAAATGTAAAAATTGTCCCTAGTGGGTGTAGGAAAGTGTTAATGTGCGGGGATCGCTGGTCGGCACGGTACCGGTGGGCCTGTTTCGGTGTTGTATCTCTAAACCAAACTAAACTATAATATAGCGCACCCATCATTGCAACAGAAAATTGGATCTACTGTCAACTATGTTGGATGTGGATAATCATTTTATTCTGCAATCAAAACCTAACTTGTTACCTAATTTGGTAGGTTCTGCCGGCTTCATGCTGTGATCAACGGCGTCATAAAACCGTGTACCTTGAGTCTTATGAAGGGACCCATCTCCCAGTGATTCTGAAGCAATGTTCTCCCAAGATGTTGCCTGACCCGCTGAGTTACTCCAGCACTTTGTCCTTTTTTTTAACCTTGTTTAGCTTGATTTAGAGATACGACATGGAAACACGTCCTTCGGCCGCCGGGTCCATGCCGACCAGTGATCACCCGTTCACACTAGTTCTACGTTGTCTTACATTCGCATCCATTCCCCATGCACCAGGGGCAATTTACAGAAGCCAATTAACCAACAAACCTGCAAATCTTTGGGATGTGGGAGAAAACCGGAGGAAACCCACACAGGTCACTGGGAGAACGTACAAACTCCGTACAGACAGCACCCGTAGTCAGGATGGAACCCGGGTCTCCGGCGCTGAAAGGCAGCAACTCTACCACTGCGCCACCGTGCCACTCGTTGTGATAGCAATGGATATCATCAAGGATGAAGAGCTACTTACTTCCGAGATGAAAACTTTGGATAGGTTCAGAAGTGGGAATGAAGTGTGATGCTTTCAGGAGTAAAGGTTCTGGACATCTAGGTGAGATGATATGATATCGAGTCTCTGTTACCACCATGCCTGTTGGGATAAAGCAGATATTGGAAGATGGCACCAACCATGGCAGCGTGGAAACAGGCCCTTCGGCCCGCTGAGTCCAGGCCAACCAGCGATCACCCATACGCTAGTTCTATCCTACACCCTAAGGACAATTTTCAGAAGCCAATTAACCCACAAAACCTTCTAAAAATAGATCTCACGGTTGCCAAACACTTTAAATCCCCTCCCATTCCCACACTGACCTTTCTGTCCTGGGCCTCCTCCATTGTCAGAGTGAGGCCCAGCGTAAACTGGAGGAACAGCACCTCATATTTCACTTGGGCAGCTTACACCCCAGCGGTGTGAACATTGAATTCTCTAATATCAAATAACCCCTGGACTCAATTTCTAACCTGCTGAGTTGTTCCAGTACTTGTGTTTTGATCTATTTCTAATCATTGGAGACCATTTGACGATCTTTAAGCAGACTTATCTTGCATTAAACGCTATCCCCTTGATCCTGTATCTGTACACTGTGGTGGAATGCTCAATTGTAATCATGTGTTGTCTTTCCGCTGACTGGATAGCACACAACAGATAGCTTTTCACTGTACCTCGGTACACGTGACAATAAACTAATCCTGTTGACTCGGGTGCGCTGATGCTAGAGGTTGTCATGGGCTTGTCCTTTCCTGAAACGTGGTCTGTGCCAAAATGCAGAGTTCATAAGTTCTAGGAACAGAATTAGACCATTCAGCCCATCAAGTCTACTCTGCCATTCAATCATGGCTGATCTATCTTTCCCTCTCAACCCTATTCTCCTGCCTTCTCCCCATAACCTCTGACACCCGTACTAATCAAGAATCTGTCAATCTCCGCCTTAAAAATATCCACTGACTTGGCCTCCACAGCCATCTTGATTTGGCCTCCACAGCCATCTTGACTTGGCCACCACAGCCATCTTGACTTGGCCTCCACAGAGCAGATTTCACTGGTCCAAGTGGCAACTGGACTTGGACAACAAATGGCAGAAGTGCCCCCTTTCTAGGCAACTTCTCCCTTGCAGTTTAGGAGATAACCTAGCTTTGAAGGCCTGAAGGCCCAAATACAAGCCTGTTGTGCTGCTGCAAGTAAGGGTTTCATAGTTCCGTTTTCGGGACATATGACAATAAAACACTCTTGAAGCTAATGTAAGAAATCTGCCTTGAGCTCTCAATGTGCTAATTGCATAGATCCACAAATCACCTAGATTTGTCAGTTTAAAGTGATATTTTTGTAAAGGTGGGATGTTTTTCATTGGAACTCATTTCGTTTGCATTGAAGCATTCGCACCATGATTGGAATGTGGATTTGAACAGGATGTTGTGTAGAACTTAAAACATGAAAATTAGTTCACCGAAATTGGTCTGTGGTATTGTCCACACATGCCGACACTCACCATATCTCGCACTGTCTGCATTGATTCCTTGACAACACAATGCACAGATAACATCCTCCCAAATTCAATTGTCAATGGCGTTATTATTTGATTATCAGATATGGTGATGAAATATTCTTTCACTGGACTTGGTATACAATGAGTAATGAGGAAGTGCAGATGCTGGTTTATAACAAAGAAAGACACAGAGTGCTGGAGTAACTCAGCGGGTCAGGCAGCATCTGTGGAGAACATGGATAGGTGAAGTTTTGTGTCAGGAACATTTAGTTTCAGACTGAAGAAAGGTCCCAGCCCAAGATGTCACCTATCCATGATCTATAGAGATGCTGCCTGACCTGCTGAGTTATTTCAAACTGAGGAAGGGACCAGACCTGCTGAGTTACTCCAGCATTTTGTGTCTCTCTTTGGTATACAATAACAAGGCTTAAGTTGAGAAATTTGTATAGTGTTTCATTCTTCATTCAAAAATGTGTTTGTTTAATTTTGGATGATGGTAATGATACTCACATTTGTAAGATTACTTCCTGCTGGGCTTGTACTTTCGCAAGAATGACTTGCGGAAGTATTGATTTTAGTTTAGAGATACAGTGCGGAAACAGGCCCTCCAGCCCACCAAGTCCGCTCCGACCAGCAATCCCTTTTCACTAACACTACTCTACACACACTGGGGACAATTTTACATTTTACACCAAGCCAATTAACCTACAAACCTGTACGTCTTTGGAGTGTGGGAGCAAACCAAAGATCTCGGGGAAAACCCACGCAGGTCACGGGGAGAACATACAAACTACGTACAGACAGCACCCGTAGTCAGGATCGAACCCGGGCCTCTGGCGCTGTAAGGCAGCAGCTCTACCGCTGCACCACCGTGCCCGCCCCCACCTCAAATTTGTGCAAAATTGGAATTCGGGACTGAATTTCATAGTTGCTAAGTGCCATCATAACATCTCCTTTAAAAAAAACTAGCAGCCATTTTATGGAAAGATGATTGAGGGCAAGCAATCAACACAGAGTAGAAGGGATGCAAAGACACTTCCAACATTGTCACCTACTACTAGGAATAGCAAACAGAGAGTGGTTTGGTAATTCAGCATTAAAAAGTGCCAGTCCTGCTGAGTTACTCCAGCATTTTGTCTCTATCTTCAGATTAAACCAGTTCCTTCCTACACATTAAAAAGGTGGTGCTTGTTCATATGAGGAAACTAGAATGGAGGCAGCAAAGAGGAAAAGGGGAGGCGCAGCGGTAGAGTTGCTGCCAGAGACCCAGGTTCGATCCTGACTATGGATGTTGCCTGTATGGTATTTGTATGTTCTCCCCGTGACCTGCGTGGGTTTTCTCCGGGTTCTCTGGTTTTCTCCCACACTCCAAAGATGTACAGGTTTGTAGGTTAATTGGCTTTGGTAAAAAAAATTGTAAATTGTACTTGGTGTGCAGGATAGTGCTAGATGGACTATCCATTGTTGGTCGGTGCAGACTCGGTGGGCTGAAGTGCCTGTTGCTATGCTGTATCTCTAAAGTCTAAACATAGAAACATAGAAACATAGAAAATAGGTGCAGGAGTAGGCCATTCGGCCCTTCGAGCCTGCACCGCCATTCAATATGATCATGGCTGATCATCCAACTCAGTATCCTGTACCTGCCTTCTCTCCATACCCCCTGATCCATTTAGCCACAAGGGCCACATCTAACTCCCTCTTAAATATAGCCAATGAACTGGCCTCAACTACCTTCTGTGGCAGAGAGTTCCAGAGATTCACCACTCTCTGTGTGAAAAATGTTTTTCTCATCTCGAGAAAAGAGAATGTTAAATGAGGAACCATTGATGCTTACTGCATCCCTCGATGTTATTTGTGGCAAATTGGTCTAATCAGCCATTCCACACCACAAGGCCTCAACCATTGGGTGAGGTTGAGTGGGCCGGGATTTAGGGTTGCCAACTTTCTCACTCCAAAATAAGGGACATAAGATCAAAATACGGGACAAATTCCAGACGGCAATTCGTTGACCGACTCGGCCATGGTTGGGTGAATGATGAGTTGGCCCAGGTGCTGGACTGCACACAAAGCCCAGCCGGCGGGCCAGCTGAGGAGTTTTGACCCGGGCGACGTCGCGTGCAAAGTCCGGCGCCTCATCCAACTCATGAACCGAGAGATATAGACGGTGATGTAGAGAGATATAGAACAAATCAATGAAAGATATGCAAAAACGTAACGATGGTAAAGAAAACAGGCCATTGTGGCTGTGGTGTAGGTGAAAGTGAGTTACAGACAATGAGACTCAACAAGACGACTTTGAAGCTGGTTCGACTTGGATGGGGGAGGGATGGAGAGAGAGGTGGGTGATAGTGCAGGGTTACACAGCGTATGAAATATGTGGTCCTGGGTCTCCTCTGAGAATTCTATATCCCTGCACTGATCATCACCAGAAACACTGGCATCCACAACTATGCTAATAATGAACCATTCTACATTATACGTCTGAAGAAGGGTCTCGACCCGAATCGTCACCCATTCCTTTTCTCCAGAGATGCTGCCTGTCCCATTGAGTTACTCCAGCATTTTGTGCCTATCTTCAGTGTAAACCACTATCTGCATCTCCTTCCTACTCAAAAAGTATTTCTCAACTTTAGAATGAGTATCATTTATGAATCAAACGATTACGCAATAAGCTAACTGTAGAACATGCAATGGCACGAGCCATACAAATAAGTCACCATGTTGTAGGGAATATTTTTAAATCGTGTTTTTTTGCTCATTACTTGTTTGAATTGGACCACGGCATCTAGTGTCTAGCATTATAGGGTCTTAGAGTCTTATAGTGTGGAAACGGGCCTTTCAGCCCACCTTGCCCACACCGGCCAACTGCACCTGTCCCATCCAAAGATCTATGATCTATGATCTTTGGTCCCACCTGCATGCATTTGGCCCATATCCCTCTAAACCTGTCCTATCCATGTACCTGTCTAAATGTTACTTAAATGTTGCAATAGTACCTGCTTCCAATACTTCCTCCGGCAGCTCGTTCCATACATCCACCACCCTTTGTGTGAAAATGGTTACTCATATCTATATAACTAAAAGTCTCATCTTGACCAATTCCTGTTGCACTGTATATTGATTTTAGAAAAAACGCTGCCACTTACAGGTGTGATTTTTGGCCATCTTACTCAGAGTCCCCCTCCGCTGGTCAGGACAAGAGGATGTTTCCCATCGATGAAAAATAAAAGACTTATTAATGTTTTAAAAATGTTGAGATTCTCTCTCCTGAAGGCCACGCCCCTTCTGGAGGGACTATAAAACCCGGAAGTGTGGAGGTGCCTCAGTACTCTGCAAGATGGGGGGAGTGAGAGGTCACAATTCTCAGTCTAAGCTGTGAATAACACTGAACACATGTCTACTAAACTATGAGTGGTTTTACTGACCTGTAATTTGAAAATGTAAAAGTGTTTTTTGGTTTGAAAATGCAAAAGTGTTTTTTGGTTTGAGAATGCAAAAGTTGTCTTGCCTAATTGAAAAGTTGATTTGAGAATGCCTAATTGAAAAGTTAATTTGAGAATGCCTTGCCTAATTGAAAAGTTGTTTTGAGAATGCTAAAGTTGCCTTGCCTAATTGAAAAGTTCATTTGAGAATACTAAAGTTGCCTTGCCTAATTGAAAAGTTCATTTGAGAATACTAAAGTTGCCTTGCCTAATTGAAAAGTTGGTTTGAGAATGCTAAAGTTGCCTTGCCTAATTGAAAAGTTGGTTTGAGAATGCTAAAGTTGCCTTGCCTAATTGAAAAGTTGGTTTGAGAATGCTAAAGTTGCCTTGCCTAATTGAAAAGTTGGTTTGAGAATGCTAAAGTTGCCTTGCCTAATTGAAAAGTTGGTTTGAGAATGCTAAAGTTGCCTTGCCTAATTGAAAAGTTGGTTTGAGAATGCTAAAGTTGCCTTGCCTAATTGAAAAGTTGGTTTGAAAATGCAGAAGTTGCCTTGCTGTCTATATAATTAAAAGTCTAATCTTGACCACTTCCTGTTTGCGCTGTATATTGATTTCAGGAAAAACTCTACCATGTACGGCTGTGATTTTTGGCCATCTTACTCAGAGTCCCCCTCCGCTCATCAGGTGCCAAGGATTTTTCCCATCGATGGAAAATAAAAGAGTTATTAGCGTTTAAAAAATATTGAGATTCCCTCTCCTGTCAATCATGCCATGAAAGCCACGCCCCTTCTGGTGGGAGGGACTATAAAACCTGGAAGTGTGGGCGTGGCTCAGTCTCTGCAAGAAGGGGGAGGGAGAGGTCATGACTCTCTGTCTTTAGTGGCCTTGCACTCTGCTTGAAATGGTATGAAACTGCACTTGAATTTGGTGGCCTTGCACCCTGCTTGAAATGGTGAAACTGCATTTGAATTTGGTGGCCTTGCACCCTGCTTGAAATGGTAGGAAACTGCACTCGAATTTGGTGGCCTTGCACCCTGCTTGAAGTGGTAGGAAACTGCACTCAAATTTGGTGGCCTTGCACCCTGCTTGAAGTGGCATTTCAAGGAATAGCCGTGAGTTAACTGCCAGCTCACCAGCGTTGAGTGAGTGAGCTGGCAGCACACCAGGCTTGAGTTACTGAGCCGCCAGCACAAGAATCCATTCGGCCCACAATGTCCATACTAGCTCTCTGGAAACCAGTCCCTTCAGCCCACAACACCCATACTTAGCGCTCCAGAAAGCCCCCCCCCCCCCCCACTGGCCACCAATATTGGAATTGGTGGAGAGGTGGAATATTGCGTTGGGGGACCAGCCCTCCCATGTGAAGCTGGAACCCAACAGCTCCCACTTAGTTTAGTTCCTATTCAATCTTTCTCCTCTCGCCTTGTCCTCTGGTCCTGGATTCACCTACATGGGCAAGAGACTCTGTGCGTCTACCCGATCTATTCCTCTCATGATTTTATACACCTCTATAAGATTGCCCCTCATCCTCTTGCACTCCAAGGAATAGAGTGCCAGTAGGGTTGCCAACTGTCCCGTATTAGCCGGGACATCCTGTATATTGGGCTAAATTGGTTTGTCCCTTACGGGACAGCCCTTGTCCCGTATTTGACTGCTACTACTCAGGTCGAGGGGACTGTCGGGTCGGAGCGCCGCGTCCGGCCCCGCCTCACCCGTCCCAACGTAGGAGTGCCCATGGAGTGCAGCAGCAGCGCCTCGCCCGTTGCCCCGTCGGTCGGCAGCCCGGCCAGCTGTCCGATATTTGGACCTTCGCTTACAGCCGACCACACCACCCCTCCTTCTCATGGCTCCCTCTCCATCCCTCCCCCATCCAAGTCGTACCAGCTTCAAAGAAGTTGAGTCTCATTGTCCGTAACTCATTTTCACCTACATCACCGCTAACAATGGCCTGTTTCCTTTACCATCGTTACTTTTTTGCATATATTTAATTCATTTGTTCTATATCTCTCCACATCACCATCTATATCTCTCGTTTCCCTTTCCCCTGACTCTCAGTCTGAAGAAGGGTCTTGACCCGAAACGTCACCGATTCCTTTTCTCCAGAGATGCCCACTGACCCGCTGAGCTACTCCAGCTTTTTATGTCTATTATCAGAAATATCAATATCTTTGAACCCAATCGATCACTGTTCTCCACACGCATGTCGATAGGCTCTGAACTATCCAAATGATCAAATGAAACTCAGTCAACTTTTTGTTGTATCTTCAACTTGTGGGTTACTGACTTCTGAGTTTGCTGGGAATTGCACACTGGGATAGCATCGTACATGGAAACAGGCCCTTCGGCCCATCTTGCCTCTGTAGATCTTTTTTTGGCTTTCTTGGATGATGAAAGAGCTTCCATTTTAAATACTGCCCGGTACTGTTCCTGTTGGGATATATGAAAGCAAATTACATAAAATGAAATTGTGTGAAGCATAATTGGTATTGATGGCAGTGGATGAATCTCGGTATTCTGGTAGTGACCCGTTCCCTTGGTATTGTTGATTAAGGATTAAATATTGACCTTGACCTGGGGCCCCAACTTTAGACTTCAGAGATACAGCGCGGAAACAGGCCCTTCGGCCCACTGAGTTCCCGCTGACCAGTGGTCACCCCGTACGCTAGTTCTATTTAGTGACAATTTACAGAAGCCAATTTACCTACAATCCTGAACATCTTTGGAGTGTGGGAGGAAACCGAAGATCTCGGAGAAAAGACACGCAGGTCACGGGGAGGACGTACAAACTCCGTACAGACAGCACCCGTAGTCAGGTTCGAACCCGGGTCTCTGGCACGGTGAGGCAGCAACTCTACCGCTGCGCCACCATGTGGTCCCTGTGGCCGGATAGGCAGACATACCAATGGCTTTAAAGATCTCCTTTAAAACTGGAAACAAAGTTCAACAATGCAATGCTGCCTTAGTGTAGCACCACTGAGATTGTTGTGTTTCAGTCCATGAGCTCAATGGACAGAAACATTCAGTACATCAGATGTATTCAAGAGAGAGTTAGATATAGCTCTTATATCCATGGATATAATACTAAAGACTCATATAATAAAATATCTTTATACGCGGATGATATATTACTGTACATTACAAAACCTCAAATCACTATACCAAATATATTAAATTTAATTGAAGACTTTGGATCTTTTTCTGGATATAGAATAAACCGGAATAAAAGTGAAATTATGTCAATAAAACCGAAAGATTCAACATATCTTTTAAAATTCCCTTTTAAAATAGCTACAGAAAAATTTAAATACTTGGGAATCGAAATTACCAGATCATATCAAGGTATGTTTAAGGCAAATTTTGATCCCCTACTTAATAAATTAAACACACTAATTAAATTCTGGAAAACGCTCCCGATGTCTTTAATAGGCCGAATAAATGCAATAAAAATGATCTTTCTACCACAAATTTTATACCTATTTCAATCGATTCCTATATACTTACCAAAGAAGTTTTTTTTTAAACTCGACTCAGATATCACTAATTTTATATGGGACTATAAATCACATAGAATACAAAAAACTCATCTGAATAAACCTAAAGTATTAGGGGGTTTAGCACTACCTAATTTTATGTATTATTATTGGTCAGTAAATATTAAAAATATGATTCAACTGATGGATAACTCCGCCCAGCAAGTGGACTGGATTGTAATGGACCTATAGTTAATAACCCTTCATTTAATCCCTCTATTATAGATAAAGCTTTTACACATTGGGATAGACTAGGAATTAAAACGCTCGGTGACTTGTATGAAACTGGAAAATTACTTTCATTTCAACAATTACAAATAAAATATAAACTCGGAAATAATCAATATTTTAAATATTTTCAAATATGTGACTATTTGAAAAAATATACAAAAGATCATTATAATAACCCAGTAGATGTATTGGATGAGGCAATGCAGATAAAAGCTGAATCAGCAAACTTAATATCATATTTGTATAATATTATCTTAAATGTACAAATACCATCTACGGAGGGTATCAGAAGAGACTGGGAACAAGAGTTAGCTATTAAAATTTCAAAGGAAAGTTGGAATGAACACTTATTAAACGTGCATAAATGTTCGATTAATGTAAGACACACTTTAATACAATTTAAAATTTTACATAGATTATATTATTCGAAAACTAAAATTCATAAAATTTTCCCAAATGTATCATCTATTTGTGATAAATGTCAATCCCAAGAAGCTACTATAGCGCACTCATTCGTTTTCTGTACAAAAATTCAAAAATTTTGGAATGAAATTTTTGAAATCTTTACAAAGTTATTTAAAATAAGACTGATACCCAAAGCAGAATGGATTATCTTCGGAATAACGGAAAATGGTCCAGAACTAAATGTGTTTCAAAAGAAACTAATAGACTATGGGTTAATAACTGGAAAAAAGCTAATTCTAAAATTTTGGAAGAAGGCTCCAATACCAACTATAAACATGTGGATTTCAAATATGTTCGAAACATTACACCTAGAAGAGATAAGACTCCTCCTAGCAGGTAAACCAGATCACTTCCACCTGACGTGGTCTGCATTTATAGAATTATTACAAAAATAGGGTGCAAAGGTACCTTTAAAAAAAAATTGAGGTCAGGTAAGGGGGGATGATAGTTGAAGAGTTGCTATGTCCCATTTGCGTAATGCTCATAAAAATATTTGTTTCTCTCTTTTTCCTCTTTCTCTTTCTCTTTCTTTTCTAGGGTCTATTTCTTAACTCTTTTTCTTTTGTTTTTAATTTTGTTCTTATAGGGTCTTCGTCCTTTTTTGTTGTCACATTTTCTACACTCTCACTTTTTCCTTCACTTTCTTCTTTCTTTCAATCTTTTCCTTTTCTAGTGTAAAAAATAAATGGAGTACATTAATTCTAAGAAGACATAAGTGACGAGTACTAATGTATGTGGTTGTAATGTAATGTACTTCTAATAAATAAAAAATTTTTAAAAAAATTAAAAAAAGATATAGCTCTTAGGGCTAATTGAATCAAGGGATATGAGGAGAAAGCAGGAACGGGGTACTGATTTTGGATGATCAGCCATGATCATGGTGGTGCTGGCTTGACGGGCTGAATGGCCTACTCCTGCACCTATAGTCTATGTTTGTGTTTCCATTAAGGCGCTGGGCAGTAAATACCAGCTCCCAACTGGGTCGCGAGATGTGCAACGTTTCTATCAGTGCCATCCTTCTTCCTGCCAATGTATTTGTGGTCCATTTATGGCCATTGCAATTTTTTTAAAGTCATAGAGCAAACAAATATTAAAAGCCGACTATCCTGGATGGCTTATCGTTAGAACATGGTGTGCAATTGTGTCCATCTTGTAATGTAAGAAGAATGTGGAGCTCGTGGAAGATTTCCTTAACCATGTATGGGGAAATTGAATCTTTTTCATTAAAATTGTGACGGGTGGTTAATGATACAAGTAGGAATGAGCTGAGCAGTCTCTTCTTTATTTCAGTAAGGTCATGACTGAACCTTGTACTTCACTTTGTATAAGCATCTCTAAAACCATTGTTCTAGGCAGTAATTAGTCAACGAGGCATCCATAAAAATCCTCAACCTTGGAGATCCTGTTGCTTTACGACTGAACAGTGGTGGCTGTCTAAAGGTTTGGCTCCCTGGTTCTTAGCTTTTAGTTTTAGAGAAACAGCATCCAAGGTCAGGATCGAACCTGGGTCTCTGGCGCTGTAAGGCAGCAACTCTACCCTTGTTTATGCTGCTGGCCTTGACGAGGCAGTGTGGAGTGTGGATGGAGTCAATGGAAGAGAGGTTGGTTTGTGTGATGGTCTGGGTGGGCCAAAAGGCCTGTTCCTCTCCACTATTAATTTTTCAATTGCGATTTTCAATTCTACTGTGATCAATTTACAACAATTATTTCTTAAACTGCTTACTTCACTCCTGGGCTGAAGATATTTGCTTTCCAATGTTGTTATTTGTGCCTGCTTTAAATAAAGGCAATTTAAATGAGATTGGTTTTTTGAACAGCATCCCTACCCAGGGTGGCTCGGTGGCGCAGTGGTAGAATTAGTCCTTTACCACGCTTGCAGCGCCAGAGACCCGGGTTCGATCCCGACTACGGGTGCTGTCTGTACGGAGTTTGTACGTTCTCCCCGTGTCCCCTTGGGTTTTCTCAGGGATCTTCGGTTTCCTCCCACACTCCAAAGACGTACAGGTTTGTCGGTTAATTGGCTTGGCATAAGTGTAAATTGTCATAAATTTGTTGATTGTGGATTTGTACATATTATTTCTTATTGACTGACTGTGTTTGGTTATTGTATACTGTTCATCATTAGTTTGGTTATTGTATAAGTGAAATAACATTGTTATGTGCTATTAAAGTTGCCAGGGGTAAACGGGACAAAAAAGGTTGGGAGCCCCTGCCCTAGTGTGTGTAGGTTAGTGTTAATGTGCTAGGATCGCTGGTCGGTGCGGACAAGGAGAGCCGAATGGCCTGTTTCCGCGCTGATTCTCTAAACTAAACTAACCTACCCACCTACTAGGATAGACACCAAATGTTGGAGTAACAGGCAGCATCGCTGGAGAGAAGGAAAGGGTGACGTTTCAGGTCGAGACCTTTCCACCTGCGAAGAACATTTCTTTTAAAATCAAATGCAAGCATCGACATTTTTATTTTAAATAAATATTTGGCACTGAAGCTGGCAGACACTTTGGCAAATGGTGTGTTTTTTCATCCATGGTAATAGTATGCAGAAGTGATTGCTTTGTGTAATTTGAACATGATTTTAGTTTCAATAATTAAGAAGTAAAAACAAATCTGCAGCTTAGCTTTCTGAACAAACAAACACGAAGTAATGACCCAATTTTGCAATTTTTTAGTCTTCAGAAGTGACCCTGACTTTTGAACAGTTAACTTAAGCCTTTCCAGATGCATAAAGCAAAATAATTTGGCACCATTTCTTGCCCACACCCCTTGCTGGTTCCTGTATATCGCAGAAAGTAACGTTGAAGGGAAACTTTGAAGGTTGTGACCAATAGTCAAATGTTGTGCTGACCTCCTCAAGTGGGTGAATGGGGATGGCTTACTTTAGTTTTATTCTAAACTGCCTTTAACATTATTTGAGAAGATAGCAGTAATTATAAAACTTAAGAGAGAGAGAGAGAGAGACACACACACGCACGCACGCACGCACGCACGCACGCACGCACGCACGCACACACACACACACACACACACGCACACACACACACACACAGACAGACACAGAGACAGAGACAGACAGAGACAGAGACAGAGACAGAGACAGAGATAGAGACAGAGACAGAGATAGAGATAGAGATAAAGAGAGCTGGAGTAACTCAGTGGGTCAGGCAGCATCTCTGGAGAAAATGAATGGGTGACATTTCGGGTCGAGACCTTCTTCAGACTGAGAGTCGGGAGAGGGAAACAAGAGATATAGATGGTGATGCAGAGAGATATGGAACAAACTAGACTGTGGGACCCGTTGGGTCCCATGTTCACATGAGAGGGCTGGTCCCCCAACGCAATATTCCTCCTTTCCACCAATTCCAATATTGGTGGCCAGTGGGGGGGTTGGGCTTTCTGAGTGCTAGTATGGGTGTTGTGGGCTGAAGGGACTGGTTTCCAGAGGGCTGGTATGGACATTGTGGGCCGAATAGATTTTTGGGCTGGTAGCTCAGTCACTCAGGCCTAGCAGTTCAGTCACTCAGGCCTGGCGGGCTGGCAGCTCAGTCACTCAGGCCTGGTGGGTTGGCAGCTCAGACACTCAGGGCTGGTGGGCTGGCAGCTCAGAAACTGCCAGAAATTCTGCCCAAAACAGGTGAGGGACTCTGTGAGAGAGAAGGGGGAGAGGGTGGAGAATACATTTTAGACATTTTACATCATTTTCTACAGATCACAGCAATGAAAGAGGAAAGTGTTTCCAGGCATGGATCTCACAGGGAGCTAATGAAGGGAGGGAGAAAAATACTGGGGAGAGGTTTAATACTTACAGGGGGAATACTTACTGATGGGCCGAAGGGACTCTTTAAAAAAAAAAAAAATAATAAATCTGAGTGAAATCTCAGTGAAAGGCACTTTTTCTGGACTTTTCCTGGCCTGGCACCGGCCTTTTGGGCCAAAATGCTCCTTTTGGGCTAATATGGGCATTATGGGCAAAAGGGACTGGTTTCTGGGTTATTAGAGCCGAAATGAGCGGTTTCAGGTAGGCCAAAGGTGGGCTGGCAGTTGACACACTCACTCACGGCTGGTGGGCTGGCAGTTCACTCACGACTGGTGGGCTGGCAGTTCACTCACGACTGGTGGGCTGGCAGTTCACTCACGGCTGGTGGGCTCACACACACACCCTCCATCACACACACACACACACCCTCCATCTCACACACACACACAATCCATCACACACACACACCCTCCATCACACACACACACCCTCCATCTCACACACACACACAATCCATCACACGCACACACCCTCCATCTCACACACACTCACACACACACACCCTCCATCTCACACACACACACCCTCCATCTCACACACACACAATCCATCACACACACACTCACAGCCACACACACACACACACACAAACACCATCACACACACACACACACACAAACACCATCACACACACACACACAGCCACACACAAACAGACACCCTCCATCTCACACACACACTCACACTCACGCACACATGGACACCCTCCATCTCACACCCACACACACACACACACACACTCACAGCCACCCTCCATCTCACACACACATACACACACACACACACACACACACACACACACACACACACACACACACACACACACACACACACACACACACACACACACACACACACACACACACACACTGACTCACATACACTCACACACACACAACATATATATGACAGTAAAACTCTCTTGAATCTACTCACGCAGCTGAGCGTGGCCTCTCCACTGAGCGGGACTACCGAAGTGAGCGGGACTTCTGGAGTGAGCGGGACTTCCGGAGTGAGCAGGACCTTTAGACCAAGCACAGTGCGGGCCAACAATTCAATCCATTCCAAGTCTAGCACAGTGCAGGGCCAACAATTCAATCCATTCCATTTCAAGTCAAGCACAGTGCAGGGCCAACAATTCAATCCATTCCATTTCAAGTCACGCACAGTGCAGGGCCAACAATTTACTCCATTCCATTTCAAGTCAAGCACAGTGCAGGGCCAACAATTCAGTTTACTCACAGGGCAGGCACAGTTCAATTCACTCATGGGGCAGGCACAGCTCAATTCACTCACGGGACAAGCACAGCTCAATTCACTCCTGGGCTGACACAGTTCAATTCACTCACGGGACAGAAGGAGCTCAATTCACTCACGGGGCAGGCACAGTTCAATTCACTCACGGGGAAGGCACAGTTTAATCAGCACGGCACAGACACAATTCAGTTCAGTTCACACACGGCGTAGAATCACAGTTCTGGACTCAACTCTCACTCACGGTTTTCCAGAGTGACTGACTCACGTCCGGCCTCCGGGGCTTTATTCTCCTGGGCCCCCAGAAGGGGCATGAACTTCGTCATGGTGACAGACAGGCGAGAAGACCAATCAGCTGATCTCACAATTTTTAAAACATTCATAACTTTTTTATTATTTCACTGATAGGAAAAAACATTGGGGCAGTTGGAGGAGAGGAGGACAGTGAGTGAGATGGCGAAAAGATCATAGCGATATAGGGTAGCATTTTTTCTAAAATGTATTTACAACATAGACAGGAAGTGGTCAAGATGAGACTTTTAGTAATAAATGAATGAAAGATATGCAGAAAAGTAACGATGATAAAGGAAGCAGTCTGTTGTTAGCTGTGGGCTAGGTGAAAATGAGTTACAGACAATGAGACTCAACAAGACAATTTTTGAAGATCTGAAGAAGGGTTTCGGCCCGAAACGTTGCCTATTTCCTTCGCTCCATAGATGCTGCTGCACCCACTGAGTTTCTCCAGCATTTTTGTGTACCTTCGATTTTCCAGCATCTGCAGTTCCTTCTTTAACAATTTTTGAAGATCGCTCAGTCTGAAGAAGTGTCTTGACCTAAAAGCCATTCCTTCTATCCAGAGATGCTGCCTGTCCCACAGAGGTTCTCCAGCATTTTGTGTCTAAGACGACTTGGAAGAGACTTGGGAGAGAGAGGGATGGAGAGGGAGGGGATGCAAGGGTTACTAGAAGTTAGAGAAATCAATATTCATAGCGCTGGGTTGTAAGCTGCCCACATACAAACAAGCATGTTGTGATCTGGTGGGAAGTATATTCTGCTTGGGTAGTTTACGACCCAACAGCATGAACATTGAATTTTCCAATTATATCTAACCCTTTCCTCCCTTGTGCTCTACCAGGACTCCCACCTATTTCTCTCCCCACTAGGGTTGCCAACTTTCTCACTCCCAAATAAGGGACAAAAGGTCAAAATAAGGGACTAATTCCCGACGGCAATTCATGGCTGGGTGAATGATGAGTTGGCCCAGGTGCAGTCATGGTGGCGCAGCGGTAGAGTTGCTGCCTTACAGCAAATGAAGTGCCGGAGACCCGGGTTCGATCCTGACTACGGGTGCTCTCTGTACAGAGTTTGTACGTTATCCCCGTGACCTGCGTGGGTTTTCTCTGAGATCTTCGGTTTCCTCCCAAACTCCAAAGATGTACAGGTTTGTAGGTTAATTGGCTTGGTAAATGTAAAAACTGTCCCTAGTGGGTGTAGGATAGTGTTAATGTGCAGGGATCGCTGGTTGGAGCAGACCCAGTGGGCAGAAGGACCTGTTTCCACGCTGTAACTCTGAACTAAATCTCTAAACTAAACTGCAAGGGCCAGGAAGCGAGCGGGTAAGATCATCTCTGACCCCTCTCACTCTGGCCACAAACTCTTTGAATCACTTCCCTCTGGGAGGCGACTCCGGACTATCAAAGCTGCCACAGCCAGACATAAAAACAGCTTCTTCCCACGAGCAGTAGCTCTACTCAACAGCGAAAAGACTGTAGCCTCTTTTTACTCCGGTATTTTATTTCCGCATGTTTAAATTATAATGTTATATTTTTAATTGTCTACTGTATATCGTGTTGTTACCTGCGAGCAAAGCACCAAGGCAAATTCCTTGTATGTGGACATACTTGGCCAATAGATTGATTCTGACTCTTTAGATGTTGCAGATGGCCTTAAATTCCCGTTGCAGCTGTCACCTCCATCTGTGAACGACGTCCCTCTTAGGGTTGTCAACTATCTCATTCACAAATAAGGGTCAAAAGGTCAAAATACGGGACAAATTCCCGACGGCAGTTCGTTGACCGACTCGGCCATGGCTGGGTGAATGATGAGTTGGCCCGGGTGCTGGACTGCACACAAAGCCCAGCCGGCGGGCCAGCTGAGGAGTTTTGCCCGGGCAGCGTTGCGCGCAAAGACCAGCACCCCATCCAACTCATGAACCGATGATCGGCCATGAGAAGGAGGGGTGGTGGTGTCGGCGGTGAAGGTCGGACAGCTGGCCGGGCTGCCGACCGATGGGGCCACGGGCGAGGCGCTGCTGCTGCACTCCATGGGCTGCACTACGTCGGGACGGGTGAGGCGGGGCCGGACGTGGCGCTCCGACCCGACTGTCCCCTCGACCCGAGTAGTACCAGTCAAATACGGGACAAGGGCAGTCCCTTACGGGACAAACCAATTTAGCCAAATATATATGGGATGGCCCGGCTAATATGGGACAGTTGGCAACCCTACTCACCACCTCACCTTTTCTTCTTTCCTCCCTCTCGCTTCACAATGCACATCTCTTCACACCTTGTGCTCTTATCTCTGGCCTATGTACCAACCGTCTGCCTATCTAAAACCCCCCCTCCTCTGTCCACCTATTGCCCGCTTTGTCCTGTCTCCCCCCTTTTCCAGCTTTCTTCCATCCTCCTTTCTTCCCTTCCCCCTGCTCCTTAAAATCAGACTGAAGATGGGTCCCAACCCAAAACATCACCTACCTATGTTCTCCAGAGATGCTGCCTGACCTGCTGAGTTACTCCAGCACTTTAGGAAAGTGTTGGAAGCAGATTTACCTACTTTGATAAGGGAAATGGTTAGATAAAGGGGTGAGAATGTGCAGGGCTGTGAGCAATAAGGGAACATCTATTTGGGTATTAATTTGAAAAAAAAATAGTGTTCATTGATAAAGAAACCTCTGAAGGTTTTGTTTCTGGAAGGCAATCATCGCAAGGGAGGTACTGGAAGTTAAGTTATGAAGACACGGCTATTTTCTTTGTGGTTATATCTCGGCAGCAAACATTCTCAAATCGGGAACCACACAGGCTAAATCTTTCTGCTGCAGCCCAAGAAATTGCAGCTGCAAGCTTCACGAAAGAGAATTAACCAGCACTGACAATTTCCACTTCATGTCAGCGATGTGACTTGGGCTTGGGCTTGGGCTTACTGCGGCCTCTGCATCAGTAATCATATGTTTTAGGAGCAGGATTAAACCATTCGGCCCATCAAGTCTACTCCGCCATTCATTCATGGCTGATCTATCTCTCCCTCCTAATCCCATTCTCCTGCCTTCTCCCCATAACCGCTAACACCCGTACTAATCAAGAACCTGTCAATCTCCACCTTAAAAACATCGATTGACTTGGCCAATTAATTCCACAGATTCACCACCCTCTAAAGAAATTCCTCCTCATCACCTTTCTGGAGGGACCTCCTATGCCCTTTGGTCCCAGACTCTCCCACTAGTGGAAACATCCTCCCCACGTCCACTCTGTCCAGTCAATGGATGTTTTTAAGTATACTTTAAAATAGTGTATTTTTATATACTATTAAATATACTTAGTATATTACTCAGTAAGGGAGTCAGGGGTTATGAGGAGAGAAGGCGGGAGAATTGCGGGGTAGACCTGTTGGGTCAAATGGCCTAATTCTGCTCCTTTACCTTATGCACTTATGGTTAAGTTATTACTGCCAGAATAACATTAATACCTGCAGTTTGTAAAACAATGAATGATTGAATGATACAGCATTAAAATAGGCCCTTTGGCCCACTGAGTTATAGCCAACCATTGATTACCCATTCACGCTAGTTATGTTATCCCATTTCCGCATCTACCTCAAACACACTGCGGGCAGTTCCCACTAGAATCCAATTAACCTACAAACCCAAGCATTATTGGGATATGGGAGAAAACCGGAACACCAGGAGGAAACCCACGCAATCACTGGGAGAACGTGCAAACTCCACACAGATGGCAGCCAAGATCAGGATTGAACCCATTTCTCTGGCGCTGTGAGGCAGCAGCTCTACCAGCTGTGCCACTAGATCAACAAAAGTGACTTGACTAAATAGCATTTGTTGCTTAATGGAGCAAGACCACCCAGTATGAAGAGCAAAGCCAGGCACTGAATGGATCTGGAAATGGCCACAGTGAAATGTTTTTTGTGTGAATATTTGGTCCTTTAATATGGAACGAAATCTAAGCCAGCTTGCTGTTTAAATAAAAAATAACTGCCTAAAAAAATTCAGCATCTCTCTGATTCTAAAAATATAGATGGCATCTTGTATTAAGTACTCAAAACCTGTGGGATTGATTAAAAAAAAACAAGGAACGGCAGATGCTGGTTTGGTGTAAAAACACCCAAAGTGCTGGAGTAACGCAGAGGGTCAGGCAGAATCTCTGGAGTCAGGACCCTCCTTCAGATTGATGCTCAGTTCTTGCATGATGCTGAATTTGTGTGCAAAATGGTAGAACATGGAGCAATGCAAATTCATATTTATTGTCGTTTTGGAGATGTAACACGGAAACTGGCTCTTCGGCCCAACAAGTCTACACCAACCATCAACCACCCATGAATGAATGAATACTTTACTTTATTGTCACATGTGATGTCACAGTGAAATTCTTTGCTTGCGTAAACATAGAAACATAGAAAACTGGTGCAGGAGTAGGCTATTCGGCCATTCGAGTCAGCACCGTCATTCAATACGATCATGGCTGATCATCCAAAATCAGTACCCCGTTCCTGCTTTCTCCCCATATCCCTTGATTCTGTTAGCCCTTGGAGCTCAGTTCAAATCCATAAATCTATCTTTATACTTATAAAACTTGGATGTGTATTTATTTGTGTGATGTTCGTGTGCGTTTCACATCTCCTCAAAAACACCATGTGCTAACGGTGAAATATTTACATATTCCGATAGAGATTTATGCCGTGATTTCAAAAATCGCCTTATCTGAAAATTTCATGCATTATTTCTCGAGTTATTTATGAAAATATTCACAAATGTGCAGAAACTTGGAAAAAATAACTGCTTTTCCCCTGTGCTTCAGCTGTGACGTCACAATTGGATTGTAGTCCTGCTCGCAACATTGTTGCTATCCAAATACACTGAGTCCTGCTCGCCCTAGCAAGTGCAAATGCATTTTTTTTTAAAGTCACAGTACACTGAATTTTGCTAGGCAGTAAGTGCAAATGCATTATTTTTTAAGTTTAAAATGATGGAGGGTGCATAAGGCGAAATGAGCAGCCCCTGCGCAGTTGTCGGCTATGGGTGAGTGGTGGAATATTGCTTTGGGGAACGGGTTGTGTTGGGGGACCAGGCCTCCCGTGGGGGCTATGGGTGAGTGGTGGAATATTGCGTTGGGGAACGGGTTGCATTGGGGGACCAGGCCTCCCGTGTGACAGGGACCCAACGGGTCCCACTTGGTCTAGAAATCTATAAATGTGAAGCGAAACCCATGCGGTCATAGGGTGTACGTGCAAACTCCCCACCGGTAGCCAGGATTGAACCAGAGTCCGGTGCTGTGAGGCAGCAGCCACATTTCACAAATCAAAATACAAAGAGAAAAAAGATGCTAAATTGTGCTGCCCCACATATTGCAAATTAAAATGGCAAATCTCTAAATTATCTTCTGTTTCTAATTAGTAGCTGGGGTAAATTTCTTTTTTTATTTCCTTTGGTCTTCCAGTGAGTTGTACTTTCACTTGTATCGGACATTTTTTGAATTGTTCATACTGGCAGTGGTTATTTTTGTTGGGTCACAAGGAAATGAATGAAGTGCTGTCTAAGGGGGTTTTCACATGCTGAGTCAATCCAATTAGTCATATTTTGACATCTGTTTCCTGTGGTAAAATAAGCCTTGTGATTTAGCCACCAGTGGAAGTCCAGAGTTGTTTGGTTGGTTGGCATGGAGTTGGGTGAATAATAGCTTTATATTTGCGTGTCAGCCATTCCGACTGGAAAATGCAACACAGCAGATTGGTGGCTCTTTTGACTTTGTGCTTCAGAAGTGATCCAGTCCTTGTCCACAGAATATGCAAAATGCTGGAGTAACTCAGTGGCACAGGCAGCATCTCTGGAATGAAGGAATGGGTAACTGAATCAGGCAACTGAATCATCCTACCACAAGCAGAGAGCAGTGCTGAACTACTATCTGCCTCATTGGTGACCCTCAGACTATCCTTGATCTGACTTTGGTGGCTTTATCTTGCTCTAAATGTTATTCCCTTTCCATGTATCTATACACTGTAAATGGTTTGATGGTAATCGTGTATTGTCTTTCTGCTGACTATTTTTAGCATGTACACGTGACAATAAACTCAACTGAACTGAGTTGCTTGTATCTGAGACCCTTCTTCAGTGAGAGACGGGAATGGGAAATGAGAGATATAGATGGTGATATAGAGAGAAATAGAACAAATGAGCCTGTTAAGGTTGGGCACCTATCACAAGTTCACAAATGATAGGATTAGAATTAGGTCCTTCGGCCCATCGAGACCACTCTGCCATTCAATGATGGCTGATCCCTGCCCCCTAATCCCATTTTCCTGCCTTCTCCTCGTAACCTTTGACACCTGTTCTAATCAAGAACCTGTTCTATCGACTTTCTGAGGAAGGGTCTCGACCCAAGGCGTCACCCATTCCTTCTCTCCAGAGAATTCAGTGTCCCACTGAATTATCCAGCATTTTGTGTCTTATCTTCAGTGTGAACCAGCATCTGCAGTTCCTTACTACATGGAAAATATGCAAATTAGGTTGTATTACTAAAGGAGATTGCTTGCACAAAGTTGCGCGTACAGTGAAAAGCTTTGTTTTGCATGCCACCTGATTGAATACTGCTCCACATAAATGTGGGCAATTTCACAGTTCCTTCAGTGTTTAGTTTGGAGATACAGCGTGGAAACAGGCCCTTCGGCTCACCGACTCTGTGCCGAGTTCAGTTATCCGTTTTGTTTTATACAGCCCTCCTATCTAATATAAGGTTTAGTTTAGTGTTTAGCAAGGTACAGTAAAAAGCTTCATGTGTGTTAACCGGGTCAGCGGAAAGACTATACATGATTATAATCGAGCCGTTCACAGTGTACAGATACATGATAAAGGGACTAACGTATGTCCGATGAAAGATAAATCAGAGGGTCTTCAATGAGGTAGATAGTAGCTCAGATAGTAGCGTGGAAACAGGCCCTTTGGCCCACAGAGTCCGTGCCGTCTGACGATTACCATGTACACTAGTTCTAATCCCAGATTTGTTGTACACAGCCCTCACATCCATTATAACAATTTTAAATAGTAATGTATTTTAACGGGACTAATTAGGTTAAGATCAATTATTGTCACGTGCACCGAGGCAGAGTGAAAAGCTTTGTTTTGCACGCCATCAATTAAATCAGATAATAATGTACTTAAATAGAATTAAGCCATACTCAAGTACAGTAGGTAGAGCAAAGGGAAAGATAGATTGTAGTCTGAAGAAGGGTCTCGACCCAAAACGTCACCCATTCCTTCTCTCCAGAGATGCTGCCTGCCCCGCTGAGTAACTCCAGCATTTTGTGTCTATCTTTGGTTTAAACCAGCATCTGCAGTTCCTTCCCACACACGATTGTTGAATCTTTACTCTTGTGTGGAGATGAGGATGTGACCCAAATTGAGCAGGTTGTTCTTGCTGTTTACGCTCAATGATGTGTGAATTGATGCCACCTTTAGGGTACAATCGCCACCATTTACTTCAAAATGCCCCCAGGCTCGATCAGCATGCCAGTGGAAACTAATCAGTCAGATTATTAATGTGTGACGACCATCAGTGATTAAAAAAAATATATATATACATTAAATAGGGGCATTACAAACAATTTTTATATAGCAAAGTACTAGAAATGCATTCAAAAACAAGACTATTCTGACTATAGCGTCTATTTTTTATATATTTGTTTATATGCATATTTCATATATAATCTATATTCATATTCTAGATACATGTGAGTGTGTGTGTGTGTGTATATATATATATTATATATGTGTAAGAAAGAACTGCAGATGTTGGTTTAAATCGAAGGTAGACACAAAATGCTGGAGTAACTCAGTGGGTCAGGCAGCATCTCTGGAGAGAAGGAATGGGTGATGTTTTGGGTCGAGACCCTTCTTCAGACACACACACATACACACATTATATATACACAATGTTGGTTCAACCTTTTCCTGATCATTGCTGGCTTTGATTTGTTCTTTTCTAACTTTTCATTCATTTGTCCTTTGTACCTTTTCATACCTCTAGATTCCCCCTCCCCTGACTCGAAGCCGAAGGGTCTCGAACCGAAACGTATCACCCATTCCTTTTCTCCAGAGATGCTGTCTGACCCGCTGAGTTACTCCAGCTTTTAGTGTCTATCTTGGGAATTCCATTGAGCTCTGGTGTGTGAAGCATGAAATCTCTTCCCTTGCTGGTCCACTGGTGAAGACTGTAATAGGATTTTACAGTGTTTAAATGAGTCATTCAGTTAATCATGCCCTGTGGGTGCCACAATACCAACGTTTCCACATCACAAACTTGTTTCTTTGGATGCCGGGAATCCCTCCCCCTCTCCCCAGCCGTGCCAAATGTTTCAAACCCAATGCCATCCCTCCTGTTTTCTGTCCAAGGAATCTTGATTGTTTTTTGGAACAGTATAACTCTCTCCCTTTCCTGCACTTATAGGCTGTGGGCCGAGGAGCTTTTTCGTTCAGGTTTGTGACCCAACTCACGGAACTACCTGAATTTGTTAACATATTGTGTAAAAATATGATATAAATCATACCTGAAACTCGTCAAGAACAAAACCTGCACATTTTGTTTAAATATGACAAAAACTTCCAATTTTCTGAGTAGTAATTGTCCAATCAATGCACGTTCGACATTGAGGTCGGACGCAAATTGACCAATCCCGCGCTTTGTTTTATGGTCGCTAGGCAGCGAGGACGCTGGGATCATGGCTGCCTCCTCATTACATCAAAACAGTCTGAAGAAGGGTTTCGGCCCGAAACGTTGCCTATCTCCTTCGCTCCATAGATGCTGCTGCACCCGCTGAGTTTCTCCAGCAATTTTGTGTACATCAAAACAATAGCAAGGTTTCCAAGGATAAAGGTAATACCTTGTTGATCATTTTGTTTTTCAATTGATTTATCTTTATAGAGTTATGATGTGAACTGTTAAATAAAAATGATAAATAACAAATGTACAGCAAGGGTTAGGGTTAGGGTCAGGGTGAGTCGGTCGGTTGGGCTTGTCGGTAGGCCGATGGATGTTGTGGAGGATCTGTCAGGCTGTCGGTCCGCCGGTGGATGGTGAGGGTGGTCGGACGGCCGGTGAGTGCTGCGAGGGGTCGGTCGGGCAGTTGGGGGAGGGAGAGAGGGGGAGAGAGGGGGGGGGGGGTGAGAGAGGGAGGGAGAGAGTGAGAGTGAGAGAGAGAGAGGGAAAGGGAGAGAGAGGGAGAGAGAGTGGGGGCAAGAGAGGGAGGGAGGGAGGGCGAGAGAGAGAGAGATAGGAGCGGGAGAGAGATGGAGGGGTGAGAGAGAGGGGGAAGGTGGTAGAATGGGAGGGAGAGAGTGGGGGAGGTAGAGGGAGGGAGGGGGAGTGGGAGGGGGAGACAAGGAGGGAGAGAGAGAGTGGGGGGGTGACAGAGAGAGACGGATGGAGGGAGATGGAGAGAGGGATGGGGAGAGGAGAGACTCATCTGATTCATATTTTAGGAAAGGATATTCTTGGTTTGGAATCCTTATCCTGATGCAAATTTGAGCCCAGTGTGATATACATGCACTTGCATCAATATGGTTCAGTGAAATGTAGACACACAAGGAACCGCAGATCATGGTTCACAAAAAAAAGACACAAAGTGCTGGTTTACAGTCACTTTGGCATGTAACTTTACATGCATGTTACCGTTACATACCGAACTGTACTGTACATTTGACATGAGGGAGGAAATATCTGAAGGGTCCTGACCCCAAATATTCTTCACAGATGTTGTCTGAGCAGGATTTCCTCCAGCACCTTGTGTCAAAACTTTCCTTTTTTTTGCAATTTTGTTTAGGGAAGAACTTGCAAGCTTTCCAATCTTGCAAATGTGTTTTTCTTTAAATAAGTCTTTTTTTTTGTCAAGCATGTTGAGTTGTAGAGATGGAGCTCTTTGCATAACCAAGGGACTTGGGATCCCTCTTCAACTTTCTTGCAGAATCCATCCCATGTTTTGCGCCTTGGAGGAGATTATTTTTTTTAAAACATGCGCTTGCAAGGAGCTCATTTGAATGGAGCAATGACATCACTGCTGGTGGGTGGAAGGAAAAAGTTGATTTTTGCATTTTTCCCCACCTCCTTTTTGGAAGCAGGGGGCGAAGCAATCCCTTGCAGCGGCGACTGAGCAAAGCGGTGCCTTGGTGCAAGAGGCCGCGGCTGTCACTAGCCCGGATTCCCGGGGGCCAGCTGTCACTCACCCGGATCCCCGGGGGCCAGCTGTCAATCACTCGGCTCCCGGGCTGCAACAGCCGCGCTGCTAGTGAACTGCAACCCCTTTGCAACCGGCTTTTATCATTCTAGAACCCCCCTTAGAACCTCATTTCGCCCCCTTTGCGACCCCATTTCACTCTACTTGCAAGCCCTTTGCAACCCGCGTGCATCCCTCCAGCATCCCCCTTGCAACCCCATTTCACTCCCCTTGCAAGCCCTTTTCATCCCCTTTGCAACCCGCGTGCATCCTTCTAGCATCCCCCTTGCAACTCCATTTCACCCCCCTTGCAACCCCATTTCATCCCTCTTGCATCCACCTTGCATCGAGAGGGATAACCCTCCTACTCCCCCCCTCCCTCCCCATCCAACGTACAGTCGCACCATGTTTTTGTAGCTGTTGCATTTCTTTTATTTCTCTGCTCCCTTGCAGCACGCACCATCCATTTCTTCCCCAAGCAAAAACCTTTTTTTGTTGTATTGCATTTTATTTTGTGTCTGGTTAAGCCGTGTCCAATGATATCCCCGTTGCCTGTGAAATTGCTGGCAGCCCCAGCCGCCGCCACCACCTCCCCCTGGAGCCCTGATGCGGGCACCCACAGCATGTTTGACCGAAAGCGTTCGGCCGTTCGCAACATTCAACAGAGCTTGGTGCTGGAACTCCTCGGTGAACCCAACGTGGCCCTGCAAAGCTATCAGACCAGGTCCCCAGAGGAGTACAGCTCGCTGGTAGGTTTCTGTCCGTGTGTCTCTGTCTGTGTCTCTCTGTCTATCTCTCTCTCTCTCTCTCTGTCTATGTGTGTGTGTCTCTCTCTGTCTATGTGTCTCTCTCTGTCTATGTCTCTCTCTCTGTCTCTGTTTTTGTCTCTCTCCTTGTCTCTGTCTGTCTCTCTTTGTTTCTGTTTGCCTCTGTCCCTGTCTCTCTGTCTGATTCTCTCTCTGTTTCTCTGTCTCTCTCTACCTCTCTCTCTCTCTGTAGTAAGAGTAACAAATTCACTGTGCATTGGTGACGGACATTGAACCAATAGTCACCCGGGTGTTTTTGTTTATTTTTGCTCTCCACACTTTCCTTACTCCAAGCAACAAAAGTTAACATTTCATTATATCTCAAGAGTTGCTGGTTTGTCGGGAGACTTTCGCAGCTCCTGCTTCTCTGTAAACTGCTTGGGATCAGCCAGGGTATTGCAGTAACGGCAACGAAACGCGGTGGATCTGAGAAAGGGTCGCGACCCATTCCTACTCTCCAGAGATGCTGCCTGTCGCGGCTGAGTTATTCCAGCATTTGGTATCTGTCTATGCTATCTCTGTAATCTTGGCTGCTTTTTGTCCATAACCTCCAGAATGTTTTTATTGCATTGCCTCTTAGGGGATTAAAAAAAATGCAATGAATGATAAAGAAACTAATGCCTGTTGCATTTAGTGATACAATGCCTGTGTGTTTATTAAATGGGGGGGGGGGGGAGACTCCTATTGGTAAATAACCATTGCTCTTTGGGTGGGGTGGGGTACATGGGACATATTCTAGATTATTGCATTTCAGTATTAATTATTGCATTTTAATATTGATTATTGCATTTTAGTATTCCGAGTGGGTTATAGGATTGATAAGACCAGCGGTCTGTAATCAGTTCAGTGGTGCAGCGACTGTTGTGACTTTAATCTTCACTGTGGTATTCGGACCGTGAACTCCAGTGCTAATTCCAGGCCGGGTTTATCCGCACAGCCGAGGTCCTCCTAAACTTTTTTTTTAAACTGTTGTCCAGTTCTTGAAACGTCTCCAATTGAGAGGGTTTTTTTTGTTGCATTTGCGGCAACGTGCGGCGTTGTATGGAAAGCTAACGAGCCGCCAGTCTGTTCTGAATGTTAACGCTGTCTGCAGTGCGGACTGAAGAGGAGAAATCACTGCAACTTCACAGGGTGAAATCAAACGTGTTCACCAGCCATGGGCAGGGCAAGAGGTACCAAGCACTCGTGTCCCGCCTGCAATCGCCTTGATTTGCTGGGAACCGTTTTGAGAGGCTGGAGAAATAAACCCACCTGGTTTATTTACACCATCCATATCTGTGTGTCTCCCTCTCTCCTGACTCTGTCTACAGAAGGGTCTAGACCCGAAGCGTCACCCATTCCTTCCATCCAGAGATGCTGCCTGTCCCGCTGAGTTACTCCGGCATTTTGTGTCTATCTTCTGTGTAAACCAGCATCTGCATCTCCTTCCCACACACTCCTTGGTTTATTTCAGGAGTCACAGGTAGATAAGGTGGTCACAAAGGCGTTTGGCACATTGCCCTTCATCAGTCAGAGTATTGAGTATGAAAGTTGCAGGTACCAGAGGAGGTAGTTGAGGCAGGTACTATTGCAACGTTTAGGAAACATTTAGACGGGTACATGGAATGGACAGGGTTAGAGGGATATGGGCCAAACGCAGGCAGTGGGACCAGTGTCGATGGGAATGTTGGTTGGTGTGGGCAAGTTGGGCCGAAGAGCCTGTTTCCATGCTATGACTATACGACTTCCAATCTAAGATTCAAATAAGCTGCAAAGTTTGCTATCTCAGCAATGCCATTCTACTGGTCTGTGATCCTTGCTCTTTTTTTCTTCTTTTTTCTTTATTTTATTAATCAAAAATATTTATTCAAATATTAAAATAATATATACAGCACAGTAAAAACCAAAACAGAACCCACCACCATAATACACGACAAACAATAAACTATTATATAACTATATTACACTCCTTGTCGAGGATGCATTCAACCCCCCGCGGTGCCCAGCGGTCCCGGAAATCCCCCAGGGTGCCCGTGGACAGGGCGTATTCCCTTTCTAACCGCACCCGGGGATCCTTGCTCTTTGGGTACGAATCAGAAAGGTGCACGCTACTCGGTAGGGTGTTAAAGCTACATACCAGTGTACATTATGCAACTAAATTGCTGAAAACTGCTCAGCGGTTGGAGGAGGCTTTGGGAACGGCTCTGCCCAAGACCGCAAGAAATTGCAAAGAGTTTTGGGGTGATGCAGCGGTCGGGTAAGGTTGAGTTGCTGCCTTACATAAGTTTGATCCTGACTATGGGTGCTTTCTGTGTGGAGTTTGGACGCTCTCCCTTGTGACCGTGTGGGTTTTCGCTGAGTGCTGCAGTTCCTCCCCTACTTGAAAGACGTACAGGCATAATAATAAGGGATTGGCCATTTAGAACGGAGATGAGGAAAAACATTTTCACCCAGAGGGTTGTGAATCTGGAATTCTCTGCCGCAGTAGGCAGTGGAGGCCAATTCTCTGGATGCTTTCAAGAGAGAGTTAGATAGAGTTAAAGATAGCGGAGTCAAGGGATATGGGGAGAAGGCAGGAACGGGGTACTGATTGTGAATGATCAGCCAAGATCACAGTGAATGGTGGTGCTGGTTCAATGGGCTGAATGGCCTACTCCTGCACTTATAGAAACATAGAAAATATGTACAGGAGTAGGCCATTCGGCCCTTCGAGCCTGCACCGCCATTCAATATGATCATGGCTGATCATCCAACTCAGTATCCCGTACCTGCCTTCTCTCCATACCCCCTGATCCCTTTAGCCACAAGGGCCACATCTAACTCCCTCTTAAATATAGCCAATGAACTGGCCTCAACTACCTTCTGTGGCAGAGAATTCCACAGATTCACCACTCTCTGTGTGAAAAATGTTTTTCTCATCTCGGTCCTAAAAGACTTTGTCCTTATCCTTAAACTGTGACCCCTTGTCCTGGACTTCCCCAACATCGGGAATAATCTTCCTGCATCTAGCCTGTCCAACCCCTTAAGAATTTTGGAAGTTTCTATAAGATCCCCCCTCAATCTTCTAAATTTTAGCGAGTACAAGCCGAGTCTATCCAGTCTTTCTTCATATGAAAGTCCTGACATCCCAGGAATCAATCTGGTGAACCTTCTCTGTGCTCACTCTATGGCAAGAATGTCTTTCCTCAGATTAGGAGACCAAAACTGTACGCAATACTCCAGGTGTGGTCTCACCAAGACCCTGTACAACTGCAGTAGAACCTCCCTGCTCTTATACTCAAATCCTTTTGCTATGAATGCTAACATACCATTCGCTTTCTTCACTGCCTGCTGCACCTGCATGCCTACTTTCAATCACTGGTGTACCATGACACCCAGGTCTCGTTGCATCTCCCCTTTTCCTAATCGGCCACCATTCAGATAATAGTCTACTTTCCTGTTTTTGCCACCAAAGTGGATAACCTCACATTTATCCACATTATACTGCATCTGCCATGCATTTGCCCACTCACCCAACCTATCCAAGTCACCTTGCAGCCTCCTAGCATCCTCCTCACAGTTAACACTGCCCCCCAGCTTCGTGTCATCCGCAAACTTGGAGATGTTGCATTCAATTCCCTCATCCAGATCATTAATATATATTGTAAATAGCTGGGGTCCCAGCACTGAGCCTTGCGGTACCCCACTAGTGCCATTCTGCGGTACCCCACCAGTGCCTGCCATTCTGGAAAAGATCCGTTTACTCCTACTCTTTGCTTCCTGTCTGCCAGCCAGTTCTATATCCACATCAATACTGAACCCCCAATACCATGTGCTTTAAGTTTGCATACTAATCTCTTATGTGGGACCTTGTCGAAAGCCTTCTGAAAGTCCAGATATAACACATCCACTGGTTCTCCCTTATCCACTCTACTAGTTACATCCTCGAAAAATTCTATAAGATTCGTCAGACATGATTTACCTTTCATAAATCCATGCTGACTTTGTCCAATGAATTCACCACTTTCCAAATGTGCTGCTATCCCATCTTTAATAACTGACTCTAGCATTTTCCCCTCTACCGATGTTAGACTAACTGGTCTGTAATTCCCCGTTTTCTCTCCCCCTCCCTTTTTAAAAAGTGAGGTTACATTAGCTACCCTCCAATCCTCAGGAACTACTCCAGAATCTAAAGAGTTTTGAAAAATTATTGTCTATTGCTTGCAGGTTAATTTCTTCAGTAACATTGTAAATAATAGAATAGAATAGAATAGAATACCTTTATTGTCATTGCACAATACTGTGCAACGAAATTCCATTGCATCTCCTCCGGTTAAAAAAATACAAACACGACAACCATTGACACATATGTACACTTATTAGTAAAAATAATAAATAAGTGCTTAAAAAGAATTTTAAAAGAATGTTGCATTTCTTGGAATTACATTTTGCTTCCCCAGTGTTCTCTGTTGGAATAAAGTTCTTTTATCGTTCATGGGTAGAAACTATTTTTTAGTCTACAGAGCCTTCAGAGACCCGAATCGCCTCCCAGAGGGTAGCAGAGTGAAAAGGTGGTTGGCAGGGTGGGATGTGCCCTGCTTGATGTTTGTGGCCTGGCGCAAGCATCGGGCCCTATATATATCATCCAAGGAGGGCAGTTGAGCGTTTGTGATGCTCTGTGCAGTTTTTATAACTCTCTGCAGCGCCCTCCTCTCAGCCACAGTGCAGCTAGCAAACCACACCAGGATGCCATAGGAGAGGATACTTTCCACGGCGCATCGGTAGAAGGACAGCAGCAGCGGCTGTGAGACGTTTGCTCTCCGCAGAGACCTCAGGAAATACAGCCGCTGCTGTGACTTCTTCACGAGAGCGATGGTGTTCATTTGCCGTTTGAGGTCCTGGGAGATGTTTATTCCCAGGAATTTAAAGCCAGTGACTCTCCACCATGTCTCCTTTGATGTATGGAGGAGCAGGTTCCTCTCTCCTCTTCCTCCTGAAGTCAACGACCAGTTCTTTTGTCTTTGATGGGTTGAGTACCAGGTTGTTTTTGGTACACCAGACAATCAGTTTTTGGACTTCATCTCTGTAGGCAGACTCGTCGTTGTTGTGTATCAGTCCCACCACAGTCGTGTCGTCCGCAAACTTGATGATCCTGTTTGTACTGTGTGTTGGTGTGCAGTCATAAGTGTATATTGTATACAAGATGGGACTCAGCACACAACCTTGTGGCGCTCCTGTGCTGAGCGTCAGGACTGGGGAGTAATTGGACCCCATCCTGACAGTCTGTGGGCGGTCTGTTAAGAAGTCCTTAATCCATCTGCATGTGTTTGCATTAACACCCAGATCAGACAGTTTGTCCACCATTCTGCTGGGGATGATGGTTCGGAAGTGGCGGCGCTGTCGAACAGCAGCGGCTCGCCTGCAGTCCGTCTGTTTTTACTTTTGTTGTTGTTTTCTTTTGTCCTGTTTTAGTTAAATTTTAGTTTATTGGGTTGTGTATGTGGGTGGGGGGGGGTGAAACATGATTTTTGTCTCTTCCTTCGGAGGAATGCGACTTTTTCTTGTCGTATCCCCCTTCTCTGCCTCCGTCTGCGCTGAGGCCAAAATGGCGGAGCTGCCGGCCTCCAACTCCAACTGCGACCAACCGACCTCGAGGCTCCGGAGGCAGAGCCAGGACTTACCAGCGCGGGGCTGGCCTGCTTCGGGGCTGCGGTGGCGTTCCGGCGGTGGAGACCGAGGACGCTGGTGGCGACCTGAGTCCGGAGGCTCGGCCGCGGGCCCGGTGGACGACATCGTCGGGAGCTCGCAGGTCACAGGTGGGTGACCTGTTTTTCTGGGTCTCCCGCAACTACAGCTGCGTCCGCTGGACTGGAGGGCGGCAGCTTCGGCCACCCCGGGCCGCGGAGTTTGAACCGGCCCTTCGCGGACGGAGCTCGGATTTAGCCGCGGGATTGACTTACCATCACCCGGCGGGGTCACAACGTCAGAAGCCTGGATCGCCTCGGCGCAGAGGAGGAACAAAGCGGGAAGAGACAGAGACAGAGACTTTAAGACTTTTGCCTCCATCACAGTGAGGAGGTGCCTGGTGAACTCACTGTGGTGGATGTTAATTTGTGTTTAATGTTAGTTATTTATTATTATATGTATGACTGCAGGCAACGAAATTTCGTTCAGACCGAAAGGTCTGAATGACAAATAAAGGAATCTCGAATCTCTAATCTCTAAATGCAGAACTAAAGTCTACAAATAACATCCTCACATATGAGCCAGGGCGCTCCAAGTGAATGGGGTGATTGCTGGTCGGCATGGACTTGGTGGGCCTGTCTCTCACTATATCTCAAGTTGAAGATGTAGCCTAATCCATCGCACAGTCCAGGCACCCCACCAGTGACATCATCAACACCTCACTCTGCCTGTGCAAATCAGCCAACATTGAACGGTCATCAACTAGTTGTGGATGACGTGGATATTGGGCCTTGTGTCTGGAACTGGTGCACCACAATGCTGAGAACTATTGTACATGAATTTGGCTTGATTATATTTATGTACAATGTCTGATTTAGTTTAGATCGCGTGCCAGACTCAGCGGGACAGGCAGCACCTCCGGAGAGAAGGAATGAGTGACGTTTCGGTTCGAGACCCTTCAGACCGGAAACATCACCCATTCCTTCTCTCCGGAGCTGCTGCCTGACCCGCTGAGTTACTCCAGCATTTTGTGTCTATCTTCGGTTTAAACCAGCATCTGCAGTTCCTTCCTGCACATAAATATGAACCTAGATTTGTTTTGCTTTCTATCTTTATTAAAAACATTACTTTTAGATTTTTTTGTATTCTAGGATATTAATCAGTCACTTAGAAACAGATGAATCATAACTCAAACTGGTTTAAGGCGGCTGTAGTTCATTTAATTTTATTGTCACATATACCAAGGTACAGTGAAAAGCTTTTAGTTTTGTGCTATCCAATCAGCGGAAAGATTATACATGATTATAATCGAGCCATCCACAGTGTGCAGATGCAGGTTAAAGTGAATAATGTTTAGTGCAAGGCAACGTCAGGATAAAGTTCTGATAGTCTCCAGTGAGATAGATTGCAACTCAGGACCAATCTCTAGTTGTTGGTAGGATAGTTCAGTTGCCTGATAACGGCTGGGAAGAAACTGTCTCTGAATTTGAAGGTGTTTAGTTTATAGATACAGCGCGGAAACAGGCCCTTCGGCCCACCGAGTCCGCACCGATGAGCAATCCCCGCGCATTAACACTCTCCTACACACAATCGGGACAATTTTATTTACATTTATACCAAGTAAATTAACCTACAAACCTGCACGTCTTTGGAATGTGGGAGGAAACCGAAGATCTCGGAGAAAACTGACGCGCGTCGTGGGGAGAACGTACAAACTCCGTACAGACAGCACCCGTAGTCAGGATCGAATCCGGATCTCTGGCGCTGTAAGGCAGCAACTCTACCACTGTGCCACCGTGCTGCCCATTTTCACACTTCTGTACCTCTTGACTGATGGGAGAGGAGAGAAGAGGGTGTTGGGTGAGATTTGTCCTTGATTATGCTGCTGGCCTTGCCGAGGCAGCGTGAAGGGTAGATGAAGTCAATGGAAGGAGGTTGGTTTGTGAATGGTCTGGGCTGCGTCCACAATTCTTTGCAATTTCTTGTGGTTTTGGATGGAGCTGTTCCCAAACCAAGCTGTGATGCATCCTGTTAAAATACTTTCTACGGCGCATCTGTAGAAGTTGGTGAGAGTTGTTGGGGACATGCTGAACTTCCGAAGCCTTCCAAGAAAGTAGAGGCATTGGTGTACTTTCTCCTAAAACGTGATGGTAGACAAATGGTGAGTGAGTGATGGGAGATATGGAACTCGACATTGTTCTTTTGGCTCTGTGGACAAAGTTCAAATTTTGAGGTTATGACCCTTCTTTGGGCTGATTGTAGGGTGAAGAAAGCTTGAAAAGACAGGGAGGGGGACAAAGCCTGACAAGTGATAAATAGATAGGCACAAAATGCTGGAGTAACTCAGCGGTTAGGCAGCATCTCTGCAGAAAAGGTTCTAAAGAAGGGTTGCCGTTTGAAACGTCACCTATTGATTTCCTCCAGAGATGCTGCCTGACCCGCTGAGTTACTCCAGCATTTTTGTGTCTGTCTTTGGTGTAAATCAGCATCCACAGTCCCTTCCTACACAAGTAATAGGTGGATACAGGGGCGTGGTGGGTTGATTGGTAGACAGATGGCGAAGGTGGCCGAGGTGATAATGAGAGGTGGGCGGTAGAGTTGCTGCCTTACAGTGCCAGAGACCCCGGTTCCATCCTGTCTACAGATGCTTGTCTGTACAGAGTTTGTATGTTCTCTCCGTGACCTCCGTGACCTCCGAAAGACATACAGGTTTGTAAGTTAATTGGCTTCTGTATAAAATTGTCCCTTGTGTGTAGGGCAGGACTATTGTCCAGCGATCACTGGTCGGCATGGACTTGCTGGACCAAAGGGCCTCTTTCCACGTGTATCTCTAATGTAAAGAAGAGTGAAATGTAAAGCCATTCTAAATCTCCTTTACATGCATGCACAGTAGCCAAAGCACATAGATACAAAATGCTGGAGTAACTCAGCAGGTCAGACAGCATCTCTGGAGAAAAGGAATAGGTGACGTTTCGGGTCGAGACCCTGGAAGACCTACTTCAGTTAACACATGACGGTGGAGTCTTGGAGTCATAGAGTGATACAGAGTGGAAGCAGGCCCATCGGCCCAACTTGCCCACACTGATCAACTTGTTCCAGCTGCACTAGTCCCACCTGCCCGCATTTGTCCCCTATCCCTCTAAACCTGTCCTACCCTTGTTACAGATATCTATCTTGTTACATTTCCTGTTTCCTGAGTGCAGGTAACATGGAGAAATAAAATGGAGTTTCATCTCTCCTATTGTCCTTCCACCAAAGACGTGCCATGTATGTAACTGGGTTGAAGACTCCTCAGGGCAAAAACATTACTTTGCAACATTAAAATATCAAAGAGTAAAATGTCTTTCATGTAGCTACATTTTTGCATTTAATTTTTCTGTTACTGCAACATGAATTTGAAATGGAGTTTTGTAGCTGGTCATCAGAGATTGTCTAGTCTGTTTAACCTCGTGAATATTGATGGTTTCAATCCAGCTGAAGAAGGGTCCAGACCCAAAACGTTGCTTATCCATTCTCTAAAGAAGGGGCTTGACCCGAAACGTCACCCATTCCTTCTCTCCAGAGATACTGCCTGTCCCGCTGAGTTACTCCAGCTTTTTGTGTCTATCACCCTTGCAGATGCTGCCTGACCCACTGAGTTCCTCCAGCACTTAGATTTGTTCAAGGTTTCAATTTCAGTTTAGTTTATTGTCACGTGTACCGAGGTACAGTGAAAAGCTTTTGTTGCATGCTATCCAGTCAGCAGAAAGACAGTACATTATTGCAATTGAGCTTTTACAGTGTATAGATACATGATAAGGGAATAAATAACGTTTAGTGCAAGGTAAAGCCAGCAAAGTCCGATCAAGGATAGTCCGAGGGTCAGCAATGAGGTAGATAGTAGTTCAGCACTGCTCTCTGGTTGTGGTAGGATGGTTCAGTTGCTTGATAATAGCTGGGAAGAGGGTTCCAGCATCTGCAGTTCCTTGAGCTTCTAATGGTGGTTTATTTAGGCTGAACCAAGCTTGATGTATAAATTCCCTATCAAGTATTGATCAGTTTAGAATGTGGATCAAGAGGCAAGAGTGTTTAATGTTTGTATTTTGTATATCTTTATTGTCATTTCCTGAGTATTCACATACCCAGAGGAAACAAAAAAACGTTCCTCAACCAGTGTCCATTTCAGTGTGTGCAGTAAAAAATAAATAGAAGTAAAAATACATATATCATGAACAAATTAACACTCTACTCTCTACTAAACATCAACAGGCGTTCCGATCGGCAGCGGCACGACAGTGGCTCTGCTGCAGTGTGTCCAGGTTGGTGGTTGGTGCACGATACTTTGGCAGGGGGCAAAGTCCGTTTATCAGTCTTATAACCTGCGGGAAGAAGCTGAGGAGCATCCTGCTGGTTTTGCACCTAATGCTCCGGTACCTCTTCCCAGATGGCAGGATGGAGAATATGTGATGGGATGGGTGGTAGGGGTCTTTGATGATGGAGATGGCTCTGCTGATACATCTCTTCCTGTATATGTCCAGCAGGAAAGGGAGTGGAGCACCAATAATCCTGCTGGCGGTCTTCACAATCCTGTCTAGTTGGTGCCGTTCGTACGCCTTGCAGCTCCCGAACCAGGAAGTGATGCCGTAGGTTAATGTGCTCTCGATTGTCCCCCTATAAAAAGTTCGTAGGTGTGTAGTGGGGAGACCTGCTTTACGTAGTCTTCGGAGAGGGTGTAGTCGCTGCTGGGCTCTCTTGACCAGTGCTGTGGTGTTGGTCGTGGACGTCAGGTCATCTGACAGGTGGAGTCCTAGGAACTTCACGCTGTTGACCCTTTCCACATCAGCTCCATCGATGTGCAGAGGTGTATGGTGTTGTTTTACCGCCCTCCTGAAGTCAACCACCATCTCCTTAGTTTTTCCCACGTTGAGAATGAGGTTGTGGGATTCGCACCATCCAGTGAGCAGCTCCACCTCCATCCTGTACGCCGACTCATCATTGTCACTGATGAGACCCACCACTGTTGTGTCATCAGCGGACTTGTTGATGAAGTTGTTGTTGAGTCTAGCAGTACAGTCGTGTGTTAGCAGACTAAACAGCAGGGGGCTTAGGACACAGCCTTGGGGCGAGACAGTGCTCACGGCTATGGTTTTTGATGTCCTACTGCCCACCTTGGCCTTGTGTACCGAAACACCACAATGAAATTCTTCCATGCAGCAGCACAACAGTTGGTAAAAACAAAGTTCATAAGTGATAGGAGCAGAATTAGGCCATTTGGCCCATCACGTCTACTCTGCCATTCAATCATGGCTGATCTATCTATCCCTCCTAACCCCATTCTCATGCCTTCTCCCATAACCGCTGACACCCGTACTAATCAAAGCCTGAGGTGCATTGTGCAATCAAGATAGGTTTGTCGCTAGGAGTTTAGTTGGTGTTTGTGGTGTTGAAGAGCATGATGGTTGTTGGGAATGTGCTGCTCCTGAACCTGGACGGCAGTTTTTGGACGCCTGTGCCACCTTGCTAATTTTTTGTTTAGTTTATTGTCACGTGCACCGAGGTACAGTGAAAAGCTTTTGTTGCATGCTATCCAGTCAGCAGAAAGACAATACATTATTACAGTTGAGCCATTTACAGTATATAGATACATAATAAAAGGAATAACGTGAATAAAGTTTAGTTTAAGATAAAGTCTGATCAAAGATAGTCCAAGGGTCTTTAATGATGTAGATAGTAGCTCAGGACCGCTCTCTTGTTGTTGGAAGGATGGGTCAGTTGCTTGATAACAGCTGAGAAGAAACTGTAGATAGCCACAAAATGCTGGAGTAACTCTCTGGAGAAAAGGAATAGGTGACGTTTCGGGCCGAGACCCTTCTTTAGACTGAGAGTCGGGAGAGAGGGAAACGAGAGATATAAACGGTGATGTAGAGAGATATAGAACAAATGAATGAAAGATATGTAAAAAGGTAATGATGATGAAGGAAACAGGCCATTGTTAGGTGAGAACTGTTCCTGAATCTGGGGGGTGACGAGTGAAATGAGTGTGTGGCCAGGGTGGTGTGGGTCTCTGATAATGCTGGCTGCCTTTTTGAGGCATTGACTCCTATAGATCCCTTTGATGAGTAGATCAGTACCCGTGATGTACCGGGCAGCATGTCCACCACTTGCTAATTTAGAGATACAGGGCAGAAGCAGGCCTTTCACCCCACCGAGCCTGCGCGGACACACTAGGGACAATTTACAATTATACTGAACCCAATTAACCTACAAACCTGTACGTCTTTGGAGTGTGGGAGGAAACCGAGGATAACACATGTGGTCATGGTGCAAACTCCGTACAGACAGCACCCGTAGTCTGTGAGGCAGCAACTCTACCGCTGTGCCACCGTGCCACTTTCTGTAATCTTTGTTCCTGGGTGTTCAAGTTGGCCTGGAAATTTGACCTATTCTCTAGCCTTTTTACGAAGATAGCATGATAGGAAGATGAGGCCCAGTAAAATCAGATATAGAGCTGCCCAGGAATCAAATTGAACGCCATTGTACACTGCGCTAGTAAATCGTTTTTCATTTTCCGGCTACCCATGGAGAATCTATAAGGCAGCATTTATGTTGACGTGAAACTTCTCTCTGTTCCCACGGTTGTGTCGTTGAGTTGACGGACTTTCTGAAGGTGCTTTTGGGGTTGCTCTTGACTATCGAGGCATCATTTGCCAAATGGCAGTGTCCATGTCATGATTTAGTTGAGTTGAGAGATACAGCACGGAAACAGGCCCTTCGGCCCACCGAGTCCGTGCCGGCCATCGATCACCCGCAAACTAACGCCATCCTACACAATTTACAGGATCCAATTAACCTACAAACCTACACATCTTTGGAGAGTGGGAGGAAACTGGAGCACCCGTATTAAACCCATGAGGTTACGGGCAGAACGTACAAACTCCATACAGACATCACCTGTAGTCGGAATCGAACCCGGTCTCTGGCGCTGTGAGGCAGCAACTCTACCGCTGCATCACCTTGGACGTTTTCATGCTTTCTCCTTGACTAGTGTAGGAAACATGGTTATTGTTGAGTGATCTTTGAATCTGAGCTGACTGAGTATTTATTCCTACCTCTTCTCCCACACATGGCAACATCCACTTGTGTACATAACATGCAAACTCAACTGGAAGATGTTGATTCTCAATACACCACCTGTGGCAAAACCCATATAAGGGTGCAAGAGGGTCACAGTGATACAGAGTGGAAACAGGCCCTTCGCTCCAACTTGCCCACACCAACCAGCATGTCCCATCTACACTAGTCCCACCTGTCCGCATGTGGACCAGATCCCTCTAAACCTGTCCTATCCATGTACCTGTCTAAATATTTCTTAAACAGTTGCCATAATCCCTCCCTCAACCACCACCTCCGGCAGCTTGTTCCATACACAAGTAAAGTTTACCCCTCAGGTTCCTATTAAATCTTTCCCCCTTCACCTTAAACGTGTGTTCTCTGGTTCTCGATTCCTACAGTGGGCAAGAGATTGTGCGTCTACCTGATCTATTTCTCTGTTTAAGAAGGAACTGCAGATGCTGGAAAATCGAAGGTAGGCAAAAATGCTGGAGAAACTCAGAGGTTGCAGCAGCATCTATGAAGGGTTTCGGCCCGAAACGTTGCCTATTTCCTTCGCTCCATAGATGCTGCTGCACCCGCTGAGTTTCTCCAGCATTTTGATCGATTCCTCTCATGATTTTGTGCAAAATCATGTGGTCAAAATCACCACACAAAAAATTGGCCTTCAGCATCTTGCAAATTGATGTCAATTGTGTTTTAGAAATGGTATATATTTGGGCATAAAGGACTGCAAATGCTGGAGTAACTCAGCGGGTCAGGCAGCATCTCAGGAGGACATGGATAGGCGACGTTTTGGGTCGGGGCCCTTCTTCAGACTAATTGTAGTTGTGGGGAAAAATCTGGAGGAGAGGTGGAGGCAGGACAAAGCCAGACGAAGGGTCTCAACCTGAAACGTCCCCCATTCCTTCTCTCCAGAGATGCTACCTGTCCCATTGAGTTACTCCAGCATTTTGTGCATATCCTGGCAAACGATAGTTGGATAGGGATGAAAGGGGGTTGACTGGCAAGATGGTTGGACAAATGCCAGAGATGAAAAGACCAAGGCCGAGAGATGAGGAGATGGGGAGAGAAGAGGCACTCCTGTGAAGCCCATGGCGATTGGGAGATAACAAGTTGGTAGGGGGAGGTGACGGAAGTTTGGAAGGATCCATCAACATAAACATAGTCTGCACATTTGGACATAGATGGGATATGAGGAAAATGCAGGCAATTCCATGAGGCAATAGTCACGCTGGATACCATTACTACTCACTCACATGGCGGGAAGGTGGTCAGTTTAAGGAACGGCATGGTGGCATATCGGTAGAGTTGCTGCTTTACAACACAGGAGCAAGCAGAAAATACTTCCTCGGTCAAAATGGACAAGCGTATTTCTTCTGCTCTGTGACTTGTGTTTTTCCTGGAGTGCCTCTCCTGTTATTGACTTCCCTCACTTCCACTTGGGCGTTGTCGTTCCATTTGCGATCGCAGCCATTGTGCCATTGAAATACTGTTTGCCACTCGTCATGCAACCTTTAATTCTTCAAGAGGCAAGGGTTGTGGTTTGTATCACACTCTGATTTAAGCAGAGGATTCAGGTTAACACGGAGTTCTTCAACCAGTGCCATGCTGTCCTTAGGGTGTTAAACCAAGACCTCAAATTTTTCTCACGAACGCCGTTTCCTGCAACTTGGAGTAGCCTTGCCAATATTAATTTGCGGTCAATATTCATCTGCGGCCAATAACTGAAATGCACTTGTTGCTGTTTACGAACTTACTGGGCTTGTTGGCGGCCTAATTCACACCAATGCCAATTTCAAAAGTCCTTCATCACACAGTGGGTTTCTGCACATAACACAAAAGATAAATGCATGCCTCTCTTTAACTTTCTAAATCTAGATAAGACTCGTCAAGAAAAAATGTTCTTTCAATAGCATTCCAAAATTAGTCGTGACTAAATGTATTTTTATTTTGCAGTGAAGGAGATGCTTAAAATATGCAGTAAATGCAAATAAACTTGATTATCACAATTAGTTACGAGGGAATGTTTGTTTTCAGCTGAGGCTTGTAGTGTTTTGCTTAGTGCTTTTCTCTAATCTTCCTGCCCTTCTGATAATCTTTGCGCCAGGGTTAGCGAATGGTAAACTGCATGGGTTGTTGTCAGTTAAAGACTGCAATCTTGTCCAAGATTAGAGGAGAGAGCATTGGAATTTGTTTTGTCCCTTTAGTGTTATCTGCAAACGCAACCAGGCTAAAGGTTGTATCCCCCAACTCTGCATTTTGAAAGGACTGAGTATTTTAGCTGCAGATAGCCATTGTCATGTGGAGTTAGAAGTTTTTAAACTTGTTATTGTAGGAGCTAAAGATTGCAGAAGGCCATTTGTACCCTACTGTGAAATATCGCCTGTTTAGTATCTCGATTCAGGAGAAGATAGACACAAAAACCTGGAGTAACTCAGCGGGTCAGGCAGCAACTCTGGAGAAAAGGAATAGGTGACGTTTTGGGTCGAGACCCTTCTTCAGGCGAATGAAACGTCACCCATTCCTTCTCTCTAGAGATGCTGCTGAGTTACTCCAGTTTTTTCAATACAATACAATACAATAATACTTTATTAGCCAAATATGTTTTGCAACAAACGAGGATTTGGTCTATCTTCATCTCCAGTTCCTAAGCACCTGATTGTCGAAAATCTTTCTGTTTATCTTGCAAGTTTAATTTCATAAAAAGCTGGTCTTGTTTTGAAAGGGGTGGTGGGTGGAGGAAGAAGGATTGGAAGGTGCAAAGGAGATTCACCAGGATGTTTGTTACCTTGTCTGAAGAAGGGTTTCGGCCCGAAACGTTACCTATTTCCTTCGCTCCATAGATGCTGCTGCACCCGCTGAGTTTCTCCAGCATTTTTGTGTACCTTTGTTTGTTACCTGGAATTGGAGGGCTTTGGTTACAAGAGAGTTGGGATTGTTCTCGTTGAAGTGTACAAGAGGCAGAGTTTTTAGAGATACAGCATGGGAAAAGGCCCTTCGGCCCACCGGGTCTGCACCAACCAGCGATCACCCCATACACTGGCACCATCCTACGCATTTGGGACAATTTCCAAAACTTTACCAAAGCCAATAACCTATAAATAAGTGGAGATTGAAAGAAATCTAAGGGGCGTAGATGGTTGTTCCATCCACAGAACAGGCGTCTAAAACTAAAGGGAACAGGCTGAAGGTGAGAGCGGAGAAATTTAAAGGAGATCTGAGTGTTTTTTTTCAGTGTTGTGGTTAATTGGAAGAGGAAGTGATAATTGCAAACTTTAAAAAAAAGACACAAAGTGCTGGAGTAACTTGGTATGGCGGCACAGCGGTAGAGTTGCTGCCTCACAGTGCCAAAGACCCGGGTTCGATCCTGTCGATGGGGTGCTGTCTTCACAGAGTTTGTACGTTGTCCCTGTGACCGCGTCGGTTTCTCCGGGTGCTCCGGTTTCATCCCACGCTCCGAAGACGGCCAAGTTTATTGGCTTCGGTAAAGATTGTAAATTGTCGCTAGTGCATATTGTGTGCTTGTGTAACGGGGATCGCTGGTCGGCGTGATCTCGATGGGCCGAAGGGCCTGTTACTGTGCTGCATCTCTAAACTAAACTCAGCGGGCCAGGTAGCATTTCTGGAGAACATCGACGGGCAACTTTTTTGGGTCGGGATCCTTCTGCCAATACTTAAGTCATTTGGACGGGTAGAGTTGCACAGCGTAGAGACAGGCCCTTTGGCCCAACTCTTTCATGCTTGCACAAGTCCCATTTGGCTGGGCTTTGATCCATGTCTCCCTGAACCTTGCGTAGGAAAGGAACAGAGAGATACAGGCTTAAAGCAGGCGGCATGGTGGCACAGCGGTAGAGTTGCTGCCTTCAGCGAATGCAGCGCAGGAGATCAGGGTTCGATCCCAACTACGGGTGCTGTCTGTACGGAGTTTGTACGTTCTCCCCGTGACCTGTGTTTGTTTTCTCCGAGATCTTTGGTTTCCTCCCACACTCCAAAGACGTACGGGTTTGTAGGTTAATTGGCTTGGTAAATGTCCATAAAATATTGTCCCTAATGTGTGTAGGATAGTGTTAGTGTGCGGGGATTGCTGGTCGGCGCGGACCCGATGGGCCGAAGGGCCTATTTCTGCGTTGGATCTCCAAACTAAACTAAACTAAACTAAATGGGATTGACGTAGATCGTTGCTGTGGTCAGTATGGACAAGTTGCGCTGAAGGGTCTATTTTAGTGCGGTGTAGCTGACTACCAACATATGTGAGTGAGTGAGTGGGAGCCTTTCAGTCTCTCACATTTCCCAGTCAATGCCTGAATGTAGATTTGTCAGTTTTGGAGTAGTTTGTTACATAGCACATAGAACAATACAGCACAGGAACAGGCCCTTCGGCCCACAATATCTGTGCCAAGCATGATACCAAGGCCATCCCTTATCAACCTCATCTACCGTGCATACTCCATATCCCTCCATTCCCTTCATATCCATGTGCCCATCGAAGATCCTCTTGAATGCCACTAATGTACCTGCCTCCACCACTACCCCTGGCAGCACGTTCCGGGCACCCACCACCCCTGGTCGCACGTTCCGGGCACCCACCACCCCTGGCAGCACGTTCCGGGCACCCACCACCCCTGGCAGCACGTTCCGGGCACCCACCACCCCTGGCAGCACGTTCCGGGCACCCACCACCCCTGGTCGCACGTTCCGGGCACCCACCACCCCTGGCAGCACGTTCCGGGCACCCTCCACCCCTGGCAGCACGTTCCTGATATTTTGAGTAGCAGGTCTGGCTCCACAAGCAACTGTTCCAACCTGATTTCTTCTCGATGTTTCCTAGTTTTGACAACTGATGGGGAAATAAGCCTTTCTTCGCCCTGCTCATGCATCCACTTGTCTAGAATGATAATTGTGGTTGAAGTTTTGTCTGTACTTGGACCATGGACATAACCTAATCTATGGACGGTGGGAGAACAAAGGGGGACCCCTTGTGGGGCACTCTAGTTTTAGAATCCTCTGTCCAACGGATAAGTCTGTGTTTGTTCCTTCCTGTGAAGGTGCTGTGCACACAGCAGCCAGCCAACAGTTGCTTGTCTTTTTTTTCATTTTTAATTTATTTTTAATTTAATTTAAATTTAATTTCAAGTTTTCGTGTGTGTTGTGACTGTTGGCGGACCAATTCCCTCTAGAGATGAATAAAGTTCTATCGTGTCGTAATTACCCTCGAAACTCTGGTATTGTCTACTGTCATCGGATTCTTTTGAAATACAAGGCAAAGTATCGGTGAAGAATCATATATGCATTGTGCGAGTGCGGCTAGAAATATTCTTGGGAGGGGCAACTTCCTAATATAGGAATATTAGAATATTCCTAATACTCCCACAAGGACAAATGACGGAGGCATCAGATGGTCACTTCATTACAATTTTGAAGTTTGGTTTGTGCCTAAATCCATAAGGACAGCATCACAATGGTTCAATGATACTTAATTATCAGCTGTACCTAGGTACAGTCATTCTTGTATACTGTTCAGTGCAAGTTTTACTCTTGTACTTAATATGATTGTGCCTATGTATTGTAAGAATTCTCCTGCCTTCTCCCCATAACCCCTGTCACCCTTACTAATCAAGGATCTACAGATAACACCAATCTCCTGAAATCTTTCAATATTACATCACCCTTTGCTACATTAGACCGAGTCCAACAGGACCGCCATTCAATCATGGCTGATCTATCCTTCTCACCACCACTCTCCTGCCTTCTCCTCATAACCCTGTACTAATCAAGAATTTGTCAATCTCTGCTTTAAAAATATCAATTGGCCTCCACAGCCGTCTGTGGCAATGAATTCCACAGATTCACCACCCTCTGGCTAAAGAAATTCCTCTTCATCTCCTTCGTAAAGGCAATAATTACCCTCTGGTCCTAGACTCTCCCACTAATGGAAACATCCTCTCCACATCCACTCTATCCAAGCCTTTCACTGTTCGTTATTGTTGGGTCCACTGTTCACAATCACATTGGGATTCACAATCGTAGCAGGAGTTGTGCATTTGATAAGAGTGCAAAGTGCGGCTCATTTCCCTTCACCCTATCCAAGCTTCTGTTAATGTTCACACTAAGTCTTTCCCTCTGGTCCTCTTAGAGCGGCACACTGGCGCAGCGGTAGAGCTGCTGCCTTACAGCAATAGAGACCAGGGTTCGATCCTGGCTACGGGCGCTGTCTGTACGGAGTTTGTACGTTCTCTCCGTGACTTGCGTGGGTTTTCTCCGGGTGCTCCGGTTTCTTCCCACACTCCAAAGACGTGCAGTAACGCAGGCTTCGGTAAAAATTGTAAATTGCCCCTAGTGTGTGAAATATAGTGCTAGTGTATGGGGATCGCTGGTTGGTGCAAACTTGGTGGGCCAAAGGGCCTGTTTCCACGCTGTATCTCTAAAGTCTAGTCTAAACTAAACTAAAACTCTGCCTCAGATCCACAGAGCCAACCAACAATGACCCTGACCCGTGACATTGTGTACCTGCTGTAATTATTAAAATCGTTGCAGCCTCAGTAGCAAATTAGCCTTGCTGACCCAGAAAATAATTGGCAAGCGAGCGTATTATCAAATAAATTGATAACATCCTCGCAGATGTTGATTTCAGGGACATTCAGTAACTAATGTGGGAGTGAATTTTTATTTTTGTAAGGGAAGTTTTGAGCTGTTCAGTACATCGTGTGGGGCTGATGACTCAACAGAAAATGTCGGAAATACACAGACAGACAGGTGGTATCTGTGGCGAGGAAAACTATTTCTTGCCGGGTACTTGGAGACATATTGCATTGGCCACACATGGGAGCCCAATTTGCCCACACCGACCAACATGTCCCATCTACACTAGTCCCACCTGCCTGCGTTTGGCCCATATCCCTCTAAACCTGTCCTATCCATGTACCTGTCTAACTGTTTCTTAAACGTTGCGATAGTCCCTGCGTCAACTACCTCCTCCGTCAAATCGTTCATACACCCACCACCCTTTGTTCAATAAAAAAGTCACCTCTCGGGCTCCTATTAAATCTTTCCCCTCCTCACCTTAAACCCATGTCCTCGGGATCTCGATTTCCCCTACTCTGGGCAAGAGTTTCTGTACGTTTACCCAAATCTATTCCTCTCATGATTTTGTACACCTCTACAAGATCACCCCTCATCCTCCTGTGCTCCAAGGAATAGAGTCCCAGCCTGCTCAACCTCTCCCTGTAGCTCAGACCCTCTAGTCTTGGCAACATCCTCGTAAATCTTCTCTGCACCCTTTCCAGCTTGACAACATTTTTCCAAAAAACATGGTGCTCAAAACTGAACACAATACTCCAAATGTGGCCTCATCAAAGTCTCTTAACTGCAGAATAACCTCCCAACCTCTATACTTAATAAGATAGACACAAAATGCTGGTGTAACTCCACGGAGAAAAGGAATCGTAAGAAGGGTCTCGACCCAAAATGTCACCTATTCCTTTTCTCTAGAGATGCTGTCTGACCCGCTGAGTTACTCTAGCTTTTTGTGTCTGTCTTTGGTTTAAACCAGCACCTAATCCCCATGTACAAAACAAGGGGCGGTTCCTGGAACGCACTATCAGGGGTGGTGGTGGAGGTAGACATGATCATTGCATTGAAGGGGCTTTCAGATGGATATGGAGAGATATGGATCACTTGCAGGCAGAGGTGATGAGTTTAACTTGGCATCATGTTCAGCATGATCACGGTGGGCCGAAGGGCTTGTTGTTCTTTTAAGGACCATTCAATATATTACATTGTCACTTTAATTTCCTAGACTGCTCAGGACTCTTCTGGCCAAACTGAGAAGTTGTTACGGGAGCCGTCATGTGTAGAATCCAAAGCTGCCTTGATTCATGGAGCAATTGGGCCAATATATTTAAAATTGGCTTCCATTCTGTTGACTTTGGGATGTTGCGAGTCATTGCAATTATAAGTGGTTAGATAAGGTTTGTTCTCGTACGGAATATTGGGAAGCGATCTTGATCTTAAAAATACTTGAATCATTCAAGTGTGAAATTGGGAAGCCAGTCTACACACTGGACAAAAGGACAGAGGTTCCTCAGACGCAGCAGCCACAGGCCAATGGTATTCCTTTGCTTCCTGAACATAAGTTAAAGTGGGTGAGGGGAGTGGGAAAGTTGCGACGGTTGATGTCACGCCGGCAGCTAGAAATGAAGAGGTGTAAAGAGGGTAGAAGGCTGTCCGGGGAAGTCCAGGAGGAGGGCGACTGAGAGGGCCTCCAACTATTTTCTATGTTTCTAAGAAGCGCCTGGACCGGAAATGTCACCTGTTCCTTTTCTCCCGAGATGCTGCCTGACCTACTGAGTTTCTCCAGCATTTGGTCGGTTCCAAATTTGCAGGTTATTTGGCACTTGTAAGAGAAAATATCCCTAGCGCGTACACCGCGATCATTAGTTGGCGCGGACTCGGTGGGCCGAAGGGCCTGTTTCCTTGTACATCTTTAAATCTAAAGTTCCATTTAATCTTTGGGCTTTGCATTGTCGGTTTAAATACCAGCGGATGTCATGAGTGTTCTTAATTTGATTTGATTTATGTTCGTCCTGAGTCAAGGAACATAATGAGAATTGATCACTTCAACTGGAGCCCTGCTGAGCCATTTGGCTCGGTTGGACACATTTGTAGTTCAATTGTAGAAATAATGCATTAATTTAAAACACTGGACTGTATGGGGCAGTGTACAAGACATTTGGTCCATTAGAACGGATAGTCGTGTTGCTGCGTTAAATTATGTGCAAGAATGTTTAACTGCAGCAGTTGAAACAAGCAAGTATATTGTTTAGAAGGGTGTTGAACATAAAGTACACTGAACGAGCTCTAAAGAGCTGCCAGTTCCTATCTCGGAGTCCTCTAGGATGTACAGTTCATTCGGAGAATACAATTAGACTGTTACTGTAGTTCAGTAGCTTTGTAAAATGGAAGGTGGTTTGTATTTTCTACTCTCTAAAGGACTGGCCTGTTGAATATAATGACATTAGCAGTCAGTTTTATCTCAAGGTGCAGCGTGCGATGTGGTTAAAATTGGGAAAGACTGAATTGAATTGATTGAAACATAGGAAAAGCAATTTCTGCTGTTCAGTGATACAGCGATGTGTAGAGATACAGCGCGGAAACAGGCCCTTTGGACCACCAAGTCCGCGCCGACCAGCGATCACCTCGTACACTAGCAAGATCCTACACATTAGGGACAAGTTACAATTTTACCCCAAGCCAATTAACCTACAAACATGTACATCTTTGGAGTGTGGAAGGAAACCGGAGCAAACCCACGTGGTCACAGTGGGAACGTACCGACAGCACCCGTAGTTAGGATAGAACCCGGGTCTCTGGCGCTGTGAGGCAGCAACTCTACCGCTGCGCCATCGTGCCGCCCTATTAAAAATAAAAATTCTGAGGAACCTTTCCTTATTTTTGCCGATATAATTCTTCATCCCCCATGTTTAAATCAGCATTTTGTACGTCTCTATTTCCCTTTGATACCAGACAACGCATTAATAAAGAATTTGAACAGTTTTTGAGTAGATGTGAGAGATGCTTGCTTTTCTTTCCCACCCCCACCCCCACCCCTACCCCCACCCCCACCCCCACCCCATTCTTAACTTCACGTTTGGCTCCTGTAAAAAGTACAGGTGTCAAGGCTGATTTATTTTCATATGTGCCGAAACGGAGCAATTAAATTCTTACTTGCAGCAGCATAGGAGGTCTGTAAACACTGATTTAAGTGTTTTACGTTTTAATAATTGATACAATAAGCAAAAAATGTCTAAAGCCTTCGGCAAGTGGGCGGCACAGTGGCGCAGCGGTAGAGTTGCTGCCTGACATCGCCAGAGACCCTGGTTCGATCCTGATTACGGATGCTGTCTGTACGGAGTTTTTACGTTCTCCCTGTGACTGCGTGGATTTTCTCCGGGTGCTACGGTTTCCTCCCACACTACAAAGACATACAGGTTTGTAGGTAAACTTTCACTAGTGTGTTGGGTAATACTAGTGTACAGGGGTTGCTGGTCAGTGCGGACTGGATGGGCCGAAGGGACTATTTCTGCGCTGTATCTCTGAACTAAAACTAAACTCTAAAGAGTGTTCAGACTGTTTCCTCTGGGGGGCACTTGTGCATGATTTCCTTTAAAGTCTGTGGTCAGATTACAAATAACCAACTGGAGAGAATGAATAAGCTGCACAAACAGTCCTTGGCGTGGACTATGTTGCCTGGCCTTTTGATCTCACTAGAAATAACATTCTTAGTGGTCTTGACTTTCTACACATCTGAAGAGACGAGGGCCTGGTTTAAGCACAAGAGTAATTGTTGGTCGGAACGGACTCGGTGGGTTGAGGGGCCTGTTTCCGCGCTGTATCTCAAGTCTAAATCACTGCCACAGATGGCTGTGGAGGCCAAGTCAATGGATATTTTTAAGGTGGAGATGGACAGATTCTTGATTATTACGGGTGTCAAGGGTTACGGGGAGAAGGCAGGAGAATGGGGTTGAGAGGGAAAGATAGATCAGCCTCGATTGACTGGCGGAGTAGACCTGATGGGATGTACACAAAAATGCTGGAGAAACTCAGCGGGTGCAGCAGCATCTATGGAGCGAAGGAAATAGGCAACGTTTCGGGCCGAAACCCTTCTTCAGACTTGATGGGATGAATGGCCTAATTCTGCTCCTAGAACTTAGGAAGTTAGGAACTCTAAAGGGTAAAGTCTAAATCAAGAAGGCAATTTAGATTAGTTTGCCTCTCCTTTGTACACAGATGATTTCTTGGAACTAGAACCATTGACAGAGATTTTGTGAAATGGGAGGAGGTGTGAAGGCAGCCAAGCGTTTCATTAATGAGTCATTTTGTCATTATTTATGGATGACGGCAATTCAATGGATGCTGTCGTAAACTAGACCCAGCATTCCTTTGGAGGCATTGTGCGGATGTGCGTATATTAACGTACAGCCGGTTGATAGTGACAAAATCGTGGAGTAACTCAGCGGGACAGGCAGCATCTCTGGATAGAAGGAATGGGTGGCGTTTCGGGTCGAGATCCTTCTTCAGACCATCACGCCCTGTGCATATGTTAGGATGCAGATCATTGAGTTGCACAACATACAATACTGATCCCCCCCCCCCCCTCCCGGTCACTCCCTCATCTCCCCTCTCCCATCAGGCAAGAGATATAGATGTATGAAAACGCACACCTCCAGATTCAGGGACAGTTTCTTCCCAGCAGTTTTCAGGCAACTGAACCATCCTATCACCAACTAGTAAGTGGTCCTGAGCAATAATCTACCTCAGTGGAGACTCTCAGACTATCTTTAATCTGACTTTACTGGACTTTATCTTGCAGTAAATGTTTTTGACTTTATCCTGTATCTGTAGACTGTGGACGGCTTGATTGTAACCATGTGTAGTCTTTTCACTGATAGGCACAAATGCTGGAGTGCCTCAGTGGGTCAGGCAGCGACGTCTGGAGAAAAAGAATAGGTGGCATTTCGGGTCGGAATCGTCCTTCAGAATGAACGTGGGGGGGCAGTATAAACTGGAGGTGAGGAAAGGCCAGGGCCGACAACAGATGAGCTCAGGAAGGGTGGAGCCCATAATGGCCCATTGTTGGCCAGGGAAGGTGTGATCACAACTCCTTCAGACCTGAAACGTCACCTTTTCTTTTTCTCCAGAGATGCTGCCTGTCCCGCTGAGTTACTCCGGCATTTTGTGCCTATCTTTGGTGTAAACCAGCATCTGCAGTTCATTCCTACACATTGAGTCTTTCCACTGGCTATATAACAGGCAACAAAAAGCTTTTCACTGCACCTAGGTACATGTGACAATAATAGACAATAGGTGCAGGAGTAGGCCATTCGGCCCTTTGAGCCAGCACCACCACCATTCATTGTGATCATGGCTGATCATCCACAATCAGTACCCCGTTCCTGCCTTCTCCCCATATCCCTTGACTCCGCTATCTTTAAGAGCTCTATCTAAAGGGCCTGTCCCACTTGGCGATTTTTTCGGCAACTGCCGGCATCATTGACTGACGTATCAGGTCACCGGTAAAGTTGCGGTGGTGATGACATATTGACGCGTGGTGTTTCCTGAAGTGTCGCCACATTTTTTTTGGCGCTGCTGGATTTTGAAATGTTCAAAATCTTTCGGCGATCCTGATACGTCAGTCAATGACGCCGGCAGTCGCCAAAAAAATTGGCAAGTGGGACAGGCCCTTAACTCTCTCTTGAAAGCATCTAGAGAATTGGCCTCCGCTGCCTTCTGAGGCAGAGAATTCCACAGAGTTTTTCCTCATCTCAGTTCTAAATGGCCTACCCCTTATTCTTAAACTGTGGCCCCTTGTTCTGGACTCCCCCAACATCAAGAACACGTTTCCTGCCTCTTGCGTATCCAATCCCTTAATAATCTGATATGTTTCAATAAGATTCCCTCTCATCCTAAATTCCAGTGTATACAAGCCCAGCCACTCCATTCTTTCAACCAGGCACGTGCCGTGAGTAATTACTCAGGGTAGACAGTCAGTCGGCTTAAAAAAAATCTTAAAACCGCGCATACGCAGATTGTGCTCCTCTCCGTAAGCTGTCAGTCGACTTTTATAAAGTCTTCAAAAGCCATATCTCTTAATAAAGTACCGTATTTCCCGGCAATTAAGACGCACCCCCATTTTGAGGTGCTAAATTTTGAAAGAAGGCTGGCGGGACATAGAATTTCTCACGCTCAAAATAAATAAATAAATAAATAAAGAAAGTAACAATTCAATTTGCCCAAGGCTTCCAAACCTCCTTCATTCTGAATTACTGAATGGGTGGAGAGATGGTGGGAAAAACGGGAGCACACCGGGACAAGTTGAATCAGTTGTGACCTTACTGAAAGACAATACTAGTTCAAGGGACCAATTGGGGGGGAGAGTTCCTTTCACAGTGTGTGCGTGGGGAGTCTGGCCAGGGATAAAGTTGCGGGTAGGGCAGGAGCGTTGAGAAGGAGGGGGTCGGGGATCATGCCAGTAACTCACTCACCGCTGCCGCGGCGCTCCGGGCGCGGAGCCGCCGCATTGTGGCCGGGGCGGGAAGTAGCTCAGGTGGCTGCGAGCGGCTGCCGGGACGTCAGCGCCTTCTTCCGGCCCGCTCACCTCTGGCAGTGCTCTCTGTCTGAACAGTGAGGGGACCAGCTCAAGAGCAAAGATCAGAGAGCGGAGTGGGTCAGCGGGCTTGTTCGTGCTGTGTCAGCACGAACAAGGAACCAATTGAGGTTACACTCCCTGACATATGGAATAAGCTCCGCCGCCCGCTGTCCTGTTATACATCGCCCGCTGACCTTCTCTTGAGCTAGTTGCTGGCATGATCCCCAACCCCCTCCTTCTCAACACTCCTGCCCTCCCGCAACTTTACCCCTGGCCAGACTACCCACACGTTGTGAAAGGAACTCTCTCCCCCCCTACCCCCCCCCCCCCAGCGGAGCTGCCCTTTTACAGCCGCTTCCCACTTTACAGCCGCTTCCCATCAGCTGCTAGCAATGAGGGCTAGACTTGGTTAATCATTCTTGGTGTTGCTGTACCGAGGGATAGCCAAGTCTATCTTTCTTGTCTAACAACCTACCCTTCAGCCTCCAAGATGCAGGTACATTTTCATGCCTTATTTTTGGGTAAAAAATAGCGTCTTCATTGCCGGGAAATACGGTATTTAAAAACATATAGCTCAAAGTAATCTACTTACCACATTATTTGTACCCGAACTCCATTCTTCTCTCTTTGTTTCTTAAGATACTCTTAAGATAATGACAATCCATGTTTGAAAAACCCGCCAAGAAACTTGTGCTGCGCATGCGCAGTAGGCTGCTGCTCATGCCACGGTGCAAAGGCAGAATTTCAGCTGCCTTCAGCTCTGCTTGAAATTGACGGCTTGAAGCAGCGTTGACGGCACGTGAGCTGCACAGACATTCGCGTATTACATGTATTGCGCATGAAAGGCACGGAGAATTATGCCTACCTAAGAGATCGATCTATTAGGTAGGCATAATTCTCCCGTGCCTTTACTATTTATATTTAATAATTATAATTTTAGTCAGGGTAGGCAGTGCCTACCTTGCCTACCCTGACGGTATGTGCCTGCTTTCAACATATGACAGTCCTGCCATCCCGGGAATTTACCTCGTGAACCTATGCTGCCGTCCCTCAATGGCAAGAATGTCCTTCCTCAAATTTGGAGACCAAAACTGCACACCTAAATGACCTAAACTAAAGAGCATTTGATGGCGTGTGACTTGTGCAGTCTTAGCCAAATTGGTCTTGTTCATCTTTTATCCAGTCTATTATTTAAGCCAATCAATGTGGCATTGCAGTGATAAATGGAAGCAATTGAACAAAGCTGTTATTGGAGGGGACTGTGCCATTGCTCTTGGATGTTATTTCTCTAACAGCACCTCCTCGCCAGCAATGATTAGGAAACTAATGGCAAGTGATATCATTACTGGAGGGCGAGTTCAGATCAAGTCAGGGGAAGCAAATAGACCAGTGTTTAATAGTAAGATTAAACGAGAACTTACCAGTTTGAAGTTTGATCTTTATTTTATGAGGAGTTACGTTGGTGATTACGTGAAGAAGACCCGTCAGGGCGCATGCGTGTCAATCTTCAAAGCAGCGGTATGAAATCACAGACAACACAATAATTGAAGTAACATATTAAGATGATCAACATGAGAACTACCATTATGACCTTTTTACTATGAGAGAGGGTTGGGCGTGGCGGGCACGTAATCACCAACGTAACTCCTCATAAAATAAAGATCAAACTTCAAACTGGTAAGTTCTCATTTAATCTTACTATTTTACTTCGGAGTCACGTGAGTGACTACGTGAAGATTTTAAAGCTCTGTGATTTTTATGCCGCATATCAAAATCCAGGCTTCTCACTGCATCGATTGACTGAGTATCATCAATAATGCTGTAAACATGACATTGCATATCATGCAAAAACAAAACAGTTTTATTTTTGGTCATAAAACAACCAATAAACCCTCTTAATTTAGGGGCAACAAACGAAACAGAATTAAACAGTATTGAAAACAGACTTTAAACAATAGCAACAGCACTCAATATTGAGTTGGCAAACAGCCCTCCATCGGCAATCGGCCGATGGTAGTATTGCTGAAACACAAGTTCATTTTTCCAACCTGCTGCTTTTAATATATGGTCGATGGGAACGTCCATCGCCCTGACCGCGGATGTTGCTACTGCGCTAGTGGAATGAGATGTAAACACATAAATGTTAATTCCTGCCTGAACCAACTCTTGCTTTAACCACCTTGAGATAGTCTGAACTGCCACTCTTATGTTGGCTTCTTGTAACTGACAAACAATCCTGTTTCTTCTCGTCTTAAAGCCCTTGTGGCTTCAATGTAATGTAAGAAATGTGTCCTTACACATAAACATGGATCTGTAGGATATGCTGAGAACACAATCTTAAATCCTGTCACACTGGCCTGCTTTGTTTGAGCAGGTCATAAATATAAAACAGAACATTCTCTGTAGTCACTTCCATTCTATCTAACTGAAGTTTTTGCAATGTCTGCACTCTCTGTACTGACACCAATGCCATTAGCATAGCCAATTTCATGGTTAATTTTAACAAAGTTATAGACGTGACAGGGACCCAATGACGAAGCATGTTAAGTACAATGCTTACATCGCAGATTACCATATACCTAGGCTTAGGCGGTTTGGAATTAAAGATTCCTTTCATCAACCTAGATATGAGAGGGTGAGAACCTATACTTTGTGTCCGTGTACCTATTACAAGATATGCCGACAAAGCACTTCTAGCTGTATTGATAGCACTATAGCTAAGACCCTCATCATAATAAAGTGTAGATAAAACTCTAACACATTTTCAATAACTACAGTATCATATTGAATATTCTTTTGAACACAATATTGTTCCCATTTTTTTACATGTCATATACTGCTTTTGAGTACTCTTTCTCCAGGCTGCAGTGAGTATATCCACCGTTGGCCTAGAAAGTCCTCGACCAATGTAAGGCATTCTTAAAAACCTGCAAATTAACAGATCAATACGGTCACATAACGGATGAACTTAACGCGTTACTGGATGCTCCAGCAAATTCCTACTGTTTGGAATCAGCAAAAGGAGGTTGGATCGCTATCTGTAACATTAAAGGGAACCATGGTTGAATCGGGCAATTTGGTATCACCAAAACCGCTGAAGCGGCATCCTGCTTGATTTTCTCAAACACCCATGTGATTCATATAAGCAACTGCTGCAGTGTTGTCTATTTGGGACTGCATATGCAAACTGGTTTTGTTAGTGCCATAAGCCTTGAGTCCATAAATACTCCTGGTTAATTCCCCATGTTTGCAGAAGCAATGTCCATCTGTCTCCACAGCTGGATCTTGTATCAGTAGCACCCCACCCAAGTGCTCTGGCATCTGTCTGTAAAATCATGGAAGCTTGGTCAATAACACTTTGAACTACAAGTAGACACATGCTGAATCCACCATTGTACATCAGCAGCAGCCTCTATTGATAGAAGCATAGGTCTATTATAATGACCCCAATGTATCCTCAGTGCTTGTTCCTTTGACCTTTGTAATTGTAGATAATAAAGTGGCCACTATTGAACTGCTGGAAATGCTGCCAGCAATTTCCCCAGCAGACTCGTCACCTGGCTAATTGAAGGCTGTGTGTCAGCAATTAATTTGATACAGCTCTTAATTAGCTCTACCCTTTTTTGCCTCGGCAAGGTACAATCATGTTGATTAAGTCTATTGTGAAACCAACTAGTCAATTTGTGTCACAGGTATTAATTTAGATTTCTCTGGATAGCTTATGAAGCCCAATTTTTAAAAAGTGTTTTTTACCAACTGCCACTGATGCTTCAGCTGTTTCCTTTGATTGTCCTACAATCAAGATATTATCTAGATGCCATGAGAACATGCCCTTGACTTCTCATCATGCCTAGAATAGGTTGTAACAACTTTGTAATCACTCTAGGAGCTGAAGACAAACCATTAGGCAGTACATTGTATTGCCATAATTGCCCCATCCAGCTGAATTTTAAATCTTCTATCCTGCAAATGAACAGACACTGAATCCGCATCTTGAAGATCTCCTCAAACGCTTCCATCTTAAAATGTCTATACCGTACAAAAAGGTTTAAGACTATTCAGGTCCAGTATAATTCTGCATCCCCCATCCTTGTTTGGTCTGGGAAAGATAATGGACACAAACTGATGGCTTTGGTAAACTGCCTTAGCAATTACACCTTTATTACATAAGCTTGCAAGTTCAACCTGAACTTCCAATTGTTCAGTGATACTGAAGTCAAACTCCTTTTTGGAACATGTTGCATGGATAAATCAGAATTTGCATTAAGCTTTATTCGAAACCCTTCAATAACCTTCAGTATAAACATATCTGAGGTATCACATTAGATCTGTCTACATGAGAACCAGACCCACTTACCTCCTTACCACCTGGCATTCTTCCCTGGCATTCTTCCCCGGCCTCGAGCTGGATATCTCACCTTCCCTGGCGCTGCTACAGCTGAACGCCAACTGCGCTGCATCGTAGCTGGACTCGTCCGTTGCCCGGACCAGTCTCCTCGTTTATAGGGATACTTCCACTTTAGTGGATATGTGGCTGCTGGCTGCTTAATCAAACCCACCGTCTTGGCCTCCTCCTCCAGCTCCTTCACCTGCTTTGCGAAATCTTCACCAAACATTTGCCGGTGGCACTGTGCCAGGCTGGCAGAGTGAAGCATATTTAGGGTGGATGATTGGTCGAAAAGCATTCTTGCGGAGGCAGTTGATCTCAAAGTGGGCACTCCACAATAGCACCCCACCTTTTGTTGTAATTTGTCATGGCCTCTCCATCCACCATCCTGGCAAAGCTCGTTATGCCAGATGCCAGCAACTTTAAAAATATGCTGGAGCATCACCTTCTCCTGGGCTCTCATTAGTATGCCCATCTTGCCCCAAATCATCCTGTTCCCAACAGGAACATTTAACAGGCCACAGTTGATTGGGGCTTCATGCTTCCTTACTGTCTCATCCATTGTCAGCTCCTGTAGCTGATGTGAGACTTGGTAATTTATGCTGGTGGCAAGTTCCTCACCCAGAAGCTCACCAGCGTCCGACGACAGGGCAAACCGTGCTGCACACGGTGTCAGCTCTGACAGCTGCCTGCCCTCCCTTTGGAAGTCGTCGTCGGACTCAGGGTCAGAGCGTATCTGCCCTTCTGCACTCACCTCTTGCAAAGAGGGTGCTTTCAAGCAGGCCTCTACTAGGCACTGCCGGCAGAGCCTTCCCACGGCCTCCCGCCTGCACAACTCCTCCTGGAGTGTGGCTTTGTGAAGCAGGCCTCTACTAGGCACTGCCGGCGGAGCCTTCCCCACAGCTTCCCGCCTGCACAACTCCTCCTGGAGTGTGGCTTTGTGAAGCAGGCCTCTACTAGGCACTGCCGGCGGAGCCTTCCCCACGGCCTCCCGCCTGCACAACTCCTCCTGGAGTGTGACTTTGTGGAGCAGCTCCTGTATGAGCTGCTCCTTTTGGATAACCGCTGGGGCACGGTATCCTGTCCCCGACGGGACTCTCCTGGCCGACTCTGCAGAGTCAATGGCCCTGACAGACTTGGCTTATGCCTACCACCCGACTGGCGTTGGCCCCCCAGAGGTGACACGCATGCGCCCTGACGGGTCTTCTTCACGTAGTCACTCACGTGACTCCGAAGTAAAATTATCATATAGTGGACGGCACAGTGGTGCAGCGGCAGAGACAGTTCAACAGTTTAGTTTGTCACGTGTAACGAGGTACAGTGAAAATCTTTTGTTGCGTGCTATCCAGTCAGCAGAAAGACAATATATGATTACAATCGATCCCTTTACAGTGTATAGATACATGATGAGGGAATAACGTTTAGTGCAAGGTAAAGCCAGCAAAGTCCGATCAAGGATAGTCCGAGGGTCGCCAATGAGGTAGATAGTAGTTCAGCACTGCTCTTTGGTTGTGGTAGGATGTTCAGTTGCCTGATAAGAGCTGCGAAGAAACTGTCCCTGAATCTGGAGGTGTGCGTTTTCACACTTCTGTACCTCTTGCATGATGGGAGAGGGGAGAAGAGGGAGTGGCTAGGGTGCGACTTGTCCTTGATGATGCTGCTGGCCTTGCCGAGGCAGCGTGAGGTATAAATGGAGTCGATGGAAGGGAGGTTGCTGTAGGAGTAGAGATTTAAGAGTATGGAGCGATTGTAATATGTGATTGTAGATTTGTCTCTGTGACTAGCACGCATATAGTCGCCTGGGTTGGGCGCCATCTTGGACCCACGTTTGATCTTGACCTCCGGTGTTGGGTATGAAGGGCGGGGGAGTGGCGAAACAAACGTGTGGCCTGTTGGGATTTGGAGGGGAAAGCAATGGAAGGGAATTTCAAGCAATGTTGTGTCAATTCCTTTTGTATTATCAACACCAAGAAATAGAAACGTACAGGTTTGGTTCCATTGCATGTGCTCAAATAAATGCAATTTTATTAATTTTTTTGCATATTATGTTTATCTGCATCTAAATGTCTCTTGACCAGAGTAGGGGAATCTAGATCCACAGGGCATAGGTTTAAGGTGAAGGGGAAAAGATTTATTAGGAATCTTTTTCACACAAAGGGTGGTGGGTGTATGGAATGACCTGCCGGAGGAGGTAGTTGAGGCAGGGACTATCGCAATGTTTAAGAAACAATTAGACAGGTAGATGGATAGGCAGGTTTAGAGGGATATGGGGCAAACGCAGGCAGGTGGGACTAGTGTAGATGGGACATTGTGGTCTGCCTTAGAGGGCGGTGGAGGCAGGTTCTCTGGATGCTTTCAAGAGAGAGCTAGATAGGGCTCTTAAAAATAGTCAGGGGATATGGGGAGAAGGCAGGAACGGGGTACTGATTGGGGATGATCAGCCATGATCACATTGAATGGTGGTGCTGGCTCGAAGGGCCGAATGGCCTACTCCTGCACCTATTGTCTATTGGTCAGCGTGGGCTCTTTGGGCCATTGGGTCTGATTCCACGCTGACACGATATACAAATGGTTACTTTTTGTTGTTGTTGCCCTAAACTGGAAAAAAAAGAAATCAGATTTCCAAGAAATTAGCATGAATTAGCTTAATCTGCCTCTTGGTTGACTAATAAATTGCTTCATGTAAGCACTTTGTTAGATTGAGCCTTGATTCAGTCTCCAACCCACCTGTGTGTTGTATTCATTCCAGTGGTGCCAGACTTTGCCGCACAGTTTGTACCCCCCTCATGAACCTCCCATGTTCCAATTTCCCTTCCCTTAGGGGTGGCACGGTGGCGCAGCGGTAGATTTGCAGCCTTACAGTGCCCGAGAGTCGGGTACAATCCTGACTACAAGTGCTGTCTGTACGGAGTTTGTACGTTCTCCCTGTGACCGCGTGGGTTTGCTGCCTCCGGGGGCTCCGGTTTCCTCCCACACTCCAAAGACATGCAGGTTTGTCGGTTAATTGGCTAGATATAATTGTAAATTGTCCTAGTGTGTCGGATAGTGCAAGTGTACGGGGATCGCCGGTCGGAGTGGACTCTGTATGCTGAAGGGCCTGTTTCTGCGTTGTGTCTCTAAACTAACTCAAAGCTGAAACCTTGTTTGTTAGACTTCTATGTCCTGCCCCACCTCTCTTTAAGCTTTCTCCCCACCCTGGCTAGAAACGTCACCTATCTATGTTCTCCACAAATGCTGCCTGACCCGCCGAGTTACTCCAGAACTCTGTGTCCTTTGGTTGTGCAAAACTGTGCTCGGTTATATCCACTGACTGGGAGTGCTTCCATTACTCACCATTGCATGCCGCAAGGCTTTGATGCACAACTTGCACTTGGCACCTCATCACCTTTGCCCCAGGGCGAGGCAGATGACCCTGTTCACTGTTTGTTTGTTTGCTCCTTTATGTGTTTTGTGCATCAGAGATAAGCTTCTCTTTGGTTGTTATCAAGAGGCCTTGGGTTGAGTTATTAACAATGGTTCAATTTGTTAGTGTTTTTGTGAAAATAGTCCAAGTATGCAACGAACTGGAGTAACTCAGTGGGTCAGGCCACATCTCTGGAGAGAAGGAACTGGGTGACGATTCAGGTCGAGATCCTTCTTCAGATCACAAACGTCGTCCATTCTCTTCAGAGATGGTGTTTGTCCCGCTGAGTTACTCCAGCATTTTGTGTCTATCTTCGGTTTAAACCAGCATCTGCAGTTCCTTCTCACACATCAAGTATATAACGGAGATCACTTGTGATGTTGAGCAATGCAGTGCAAAACTGATACACCGGAGAAAATGGCTGTATAACCTTGGATACAGCACAATGAGGGGCGCCGTCGAGCCAGCAGCTGTTTGTCCTTTCACCCTTTTTTTATTTTTAGTGCGTTAAAAGTGTTTGTTTTGGGGGTCTTCTAGTCTTTTGGTGGGTGGGGGAGGGGAAGGGAGAAACTTTATTTCCGAGTCCCTACCTTGTCGGAGAGGCGGCCATCCTTCGAGCTGCTTCTTCGCCCCTTCCTCGCGGCCTACCATCGGACTGGAGCGGCGTTTCCAGTCGGGACCGGCCGGAACCCCAGCTTCGGCGGCGGCACAGCGCTGGGACACCATCGTGGAGCAGGTGATGCCCTACCCGGGTCGCCGTGCGGTAAGCCCCGGAGTGCTGTGACCGCCAACTCCAACATCCGAGGAGCTGTGGCTGTGGGCGTCCAGCTGCGGACGTCGCTGGATTTAAAACACCGCGGAGCCTGGGATTCGAGATCGCCAGAGTCGGAGTCCAACCAGCACGGCCCGAGGACTTCGGGAGCCGCGGTCTCTGGGGAGGGAGCGGCAGCTCCAGACATTTCCAGGCCGCTGAGGAGTGTTCACCCGACGCCGGAGTTCCATCTTCCCGGCAAGAGGGCCTGAAAGCATCGGACTGGCTGCAGAGGCCACAAATAGGCCCGACTATGGGTGAACAGGGGATGGGACTGGACTTTGCTGCCTTCCCCCACAGTGGGAACCATTGTGGGGGATGTTTTTATGTTTATTGTTAAATTCTTTAATGTTGTGTCTTATCTTTATTGATGTGCTGCAATGGCAAGTCAAATTTCACTACACCATTGTGATAATAAATGTCCTTTGTAATGATGAATTGGGTTATCCAGAACAATAAATGGTCCATTAGTTCGATTGGACCTGGGTATCTACAGCTAAGAACACAAGTGCTGGAGTAATTTAGCGGGTCAGGCAGCAATTCTGGAGAACATGGATAGGTGATGTTTCAGGTCAGGACCCTTCAGACTAGTGATGTTTCGGGTCCAGATCATTAGAGTCGCAGAGAGAAGTCGTACAGCGTGGAAATAGGCCCTTTGGCCCAACTTGCCCACATCGACCAACGTGCCACATCTACACTAGTCCCACCTGTCTATTTTTGGCCCTATCCCTCTAAACCTGGCCAATCGATGTATTTGTCTAAATGTTTCTTAAATGTTGCGATAGTCCCTGCCTCAACTATCTTTTCTGGCACCTTGTTCCATACACCCACCCACCCTTTCTGTGAAAAAAAAAATGTTACTCCTCGGGTTCCCATTAAACCTTCTCCACCTCAGCTTAAGTCTGTAGAAGGGTCCCGACCAAAAACATCGTATATCGTGACGTTTCGGGTCAAGACCCTTCTTCATGACCCGACACATCATCTACTACTTCTCTCCTGAGGAGTATGGAATGGGCTGCCAGAGGAGGTAGTTGAGGCTGGGCCTATCCCAACATTTAAGAAACATTTAGACAGGTACATGGATAGGACAGGTTTAGAGGGATATGGGCCAAATGCTGGCAGGTGGGACTAGTGTCGGCATGGACCAGTTGGGCTGAAGGGCCTGTTTCCATGCTCTATGACTAGAGCAGAACAGATTCTGCCATGTAGATACGTACCGGAATTTACCCTTCAACGTTCCGTCTGCATGTAATACAAATACAAACGTGTCTCTGCCTGTATAACTGGTGTTATGTCTCTGTAGAGTATAAAATCCTTGGTGGCTTCAGGACCAAGGTTTAATTGTCTCTGAATTAATTATACTCTAATCTAGGAGCATGTTTCCTCGCTGTATCTCTAAACTAAACTTGCGAGGTTCCCACACTCTAAGACTTCCTGTGTGAGTTCTCAAAGCTTAAGCAAAGTCTGAAATTTAGATTGTTTTCTCCGGGAGGTCTATTTATCCAAAGTATCATCTTGCTCGATGGACAATAGTGCTGGGCCTCAGTGTTCGGTGCTGGGCCCATTACTGCTTGTCATCCATATCAATGATTTGGATGAGGACATACACTGCAAGATTAGCAAGTTTGCAGATTATACTAAAGTGGGTCCTTTCGTAGATATTGAAGATGGTCGTGAGAAATTGTAGCAGGATTTTGATCTTTTGGCCAGGTGGCTGAGGAATGGTTGATGGAATTTAATACAGAGAAATGTGAGGTCTTGTATTTTGGAAAGTCTAACATGGGCAGGACCCACACAGTGAATGTCAGGGCTCTGGGGAGTGTGGGACTAGTGTAGATGGAACATGTTGGTCAGTGTGGGCAATTTGGGCCGAAAGGCCTGTTTCCACACTGCATGGTTCTCTTTGACTCTTTACAGTTATGGCTCAGGCCATTTGCCTGTCGAGTCTACTGGTTCCGTGCGGGAATGATTCTACTCTCCTGACGTCCCTCCAAACACACTAAATTCTTTCATTCTAAGTATTTGTCCAGCTCCCTCTTTAAGGCCATAACTGCCATCTTTACTACTCCTGATATTCCTTTCCAAAAGGGGAATGATTTTTGTTTATAATTGAAAGGGGTTTTGCTGTGTGCCCTGCCACCAATGGTATTAAATCGTTTTGTTTGCTCAAATGGTAAATGGTAGCGAATTGAGGAATGCAGTTGAACAGAGATTCTGATTCAACTTTATTGTCATTGTGCAGTGTACAGTACAGAGACAACGAATGCAGTTAGCATCTCCCTAGAAGAGCGACACAAATATGAGCAATAAATAAATCTATTTACGTGCATACAGTCATAGTATTTTTTCCTGGTGGGAGGAGTGTCCGGGGGGGGGGGGGGGGGGGTCAGTCACCGAGGTACAGTGTTGAGTAGTGTAACAGCCACAGGGAAGAAGCTGTTCCTGGACCTGCTGGTCGGCAACGGAGAGACCTGTAGTGCCTCCCGGATGGTAGGAGGGTAAACAGTCTGTGGTTGGGGTGAGAGCAGTCTTTGGCGATGCTGAGCGCCCTTCGCAGACATCGCTTGCTTTGGACAGACTCAATGGAGGGGAGTGAGGAACCGATGATGCGTTGGGCAATTTTCACCACCCTCTGCAGTGCTTTCCGGTCGGAGACAGAGCAGTTGCCATACCATACTGTGATACAGTTAGTAAGGATGCTCTCGATGGTGCAGCGGTAGAAGTTCACCAGAATCTGAGGAGACAGATGGACCTTCTTTAGTCTCCTCAGGAAGAAGAGACGCTGGTGTGCCTTCTTGACCAGAGTTGAGGTATTGTGGGTCCAAGAGAGGTCATCGGAGATGTTGTCCCCCAGGAACCTGAAGCTGGAAACACGTTCCACCTCCGTCCCGTTAATGTGGATGGGGGTGTGCGTGCCGCCCTAGACTTCCTGAAGTCTACAATCAGCTCCTTGGTCTTCTTGG